>MU869529.1:16640-42320 GCA_036418205.1 Ostertagia ostertagi | reverse complement strand
AAAAAATCGCTGCTTGTTTCTGCTTCAAGGACAACTGCAATAAGGAAGAGATCGCTCAGGTGTGTTCCTGTTTTATTTTTTGTGCACCATAACGTGTTCTCAGGGTCGAGCGAGCCGTCAAGGAAATTAAATACGACTCTCTTCAACTCCTCACAAGCCAGAGCATAAAAAGTTGCTCGATCCTCTTAGAGAACCTTCAGTCAAGAAACCCTGCTACTTCTGCCTTCCCCAAAACGGATTCATCAGATAGATAGTCAAAGAAAACCCAGTAGCATCGAATCCTACCAACAAATAAGAGTAATAAACGGCGAAATATACATGAAAAGTAGCGTACTATGACAGCACCTGTTCTTCCTTTATTTCCTTTGAAAGGCTTACCGAGCCTCAGTACTACACAGAGCATGCTTTTCAGTATACACTTCCACCTTACGGTCTACGGACAACTCGAACTCGGTCCTTTAAACCGCTTCGAACTGATGCCTTCGCCTGCGCTCTCTCGCCTGAACAGCGGCTTATGGTTACTGTGATCTGATGCATTCAAATTTTGCCACAATATGATTGGACTCACCCACTCCAGAGTCCCTCCTCCCTCCAAGGCTTAGTCCTAAGGCTCACACCTTACTGCTTGAGATTTGGAGCCGAGCCAGGCGCCGTTCTCTGGTCGTCTGTGCTCTAGGCCTTCTCGGCAGAGAACTTAGGGGCAACACAGGGAATTCAAGTAGTCACGTAATCGTAAGCCAGCTGGGTGTTGATTGATCTCTTGCGTTGGCCTGGAGCAGCTTATCTACTATTGAAATTTGAACAACATATTCAAATGATTATAACTTTCTTCAAAGTGACGAATTTTCAATCTGAAAGCAGATTTGGAGTTTTGTGAAGAGCTCTTTCTAACAGTATTGAAATTACAAAAATTATGAGAAATAACAAATTTAGATCAATTAACGAGGAAAATTCATGATGAGCACGAGTTTTTACACTTTCCGAAGCCATAACTTGCTTCATTGGTCGTTATATTTCAAAAGTTCATACGGCAAGCGAAATGAAATCGCTGGATCCAGAGATCTCTAGAAGTGGTCTAGGCGTCCAGTTTTTTGAAAATGGCCATGTCGAGGATTTCTGCAAAATTAACTGGGAAAATTTGTGAAGGGCGCGAGTTTTAGTTCATAATTCAACCTGAACAATCAATACATCATCATAAACTAGGAGATTTGCTCTTTTTAACGGTCACTAGAACTGCTCAACATTGCAGTATTAAAAAAATGGCCACGTTGAGGATTTTTGCCCGAGTACCGCCGAAAGGTACTTTTTCGCTGCATTAGCACTATTTCAACGACTATAGCTCCTTTCAGGGGCGATTAATACTAAAGTGAGAGCAGATTTGTAGGAACGTGCTATTCTCTATCCAACGAGTGTTAGACTGTTTAGGCACTTCCAACTTTAACGATTACATGCTTGTGAATGAACGAATGCGTAGAATGAATGAATGAATGAATGAATGAATGAATGAGACTGCGAAATTCCTCTCAAGCAGTGGATTCGCACGTGCATTCTAACGGCCCTTTCGATTCCTAATATGTTTCTCTTGAATCGAGAAATCGTTTACATCAGAGAGGTGGCGTATGTTCTGCCGCGCGCAAAATTAACTGGCCCTGGAGGATGTAGAATACTTTGAAAGCATAAAATGTTCAATACAAAAGAAAGATGCCGCTAATTCGAACTTTTAACCTAGGTGCGTGCTAAAAATAACAATAACTGTGTATAGCGGGGAATTATACAAGCGGACCACGTTGCAACACCGAAAATTCTACTGGTGTAGAGCGCAAAATATACCATCGACTTGGAAATCCTGAAGATGGACAAGCTTTGCACTCACGGCCCCCCCCCGCGAAACGCTCCTGGGTTTCGTGTTTCATGAAAGTTCCTCGGAGAGTGATGATTCTAACTGAAAATCGAATCCAGAGCCAGCAGACATTTCCTTCCAGCGACGGCCAAACGACACCCCGCAACCACTGTCGCAGGATCCTCAACGTCAACGCTCACACCCTAGTTCGATATTTAATTCAGATAATAAACCTATTAATTACTCACATCATTGATTATTTAATACAATAGAAAATAAATGTATATAATTTGTGAACCGCAATATCAGTTTCACAAGAGACAAGAATAATCTGGAGGTGGGATGACGGTATGACACAAAAACATTATCGCCTATGGCGTGACTGAACAATCTGCCGAGACTCTGGCTTGCGTATCGAAAATTTTAGCGAGTCATGTGAAGGTTTCAAAAAGCAAACGCGTGCGGGAAAAAGCAGTTATTATAATAAATATAAGCATTCTTATTAAAATCATCGTGTATAGTCCAGGGATGCCACCACACTGAATGCAAGAGAAAAACCCCTTTAGCTCCAACTGTATCCATGATACAAGTTCAGAGTTATTTCTTGAAACTACTATAATTGAAGGTCCCATACCCATTAGTTAGATACGAATCAACTTTTGCAAGTCAAAATAGCTAGATTACCAATAGCAAGAAATGTGAAGGCCCAAAATCAGGCGGAAATACACACAATAATAATGCTAACTCAATGGCAAGATCCGAGAACCAGAATCCAACTAGTTAGAAAAGATACTGGAACTTGTAGTTGTCTCCCTGCAAAAAGGACACACCCGTTGCACAGAATGCGCGGGTAGGGCGCTAATCTTCAAGGTGCTGCAACCATGGGCGACCCTTATGGCAACGCTTCCCATCTATACGCATGTACAGATCGGCGCGCTCTCGGACGGTACTCTCTCACGTCTTATGTCTTCTCTGATCGTTTTGTCTGAGGTAAGCAAAACAGCCCTTTTGCGTTTTTGTTGGGGCTTATATGCCGAATGCTGGGGAGAGGAGTTAGGGTCCCGAGCAGGGACAATCTTACGTTGTTTCGAGTAGAAGACGCAGGGGAGTCGGGTGTCCCAGTTGAAGCTGGAAGCAGCCGGGTGGTATACTCTCTCGGGTAGCCAGAGGCATGTAGAAAATTCATAAAGGGAGTGTGCACTATCACATACACGATCTTCGAGATAGAAGGGTGTACGAAAGGAAGGAGCAAAAAACGAGCGCTCAGATAGGGTTATATTTATGTAGTGAGTAGGAGAATTAGGTGCATATATTGCAACCCTTGTCTACCAAGCATGAAAGAAGCTCATCTTAGAGATTAAGAGAATAGGAATGGCAGGCATGTTGAAATAAAAAAAAGTTGCTCGCACATGACAGTGGAGTGAGACAGAGGCGGAAACCCAATATGAACTATGTGCCCATGGATAATAGCCAGCCACTTACGTGCGCAAGATAGATTCTAATTTACTTGGGAGGCATCCTATGTAATATGAAACCATCGCATTCTATTCTGAATGAAAGCTGCAAATGAAATCGAGCGCAGGAAAAAGATGACAAGAAAAGCAATTTAAATTAAAGGCAATAGATAAGGAAGTTACCGAAAAGAACGAAAAACTTAAGAAAGAGAAAGCAAAACAAAAGACAAAAGGAGGAGAGGAGGGCAAGGTATCGAGCGGGGGGTGCGCCGAGTCAGCGAATCGAGCGGCGGGCCCGGAGGCGTGGCGCGCACCAAGGCAAGGGATGTAAGTGCAAGCGCATGCTCGGAGCTTCTAGCACATCCTAAATTAAACATAAAATTGGTCTTCCAAGAAGTTACGGGCAGTGAAACCTAAGAAAACTCGCGTTTTCGAGAAAATGGCTTGAAGAAAACCCGTAAAATAAACGCTATACGAAGTTATACCCGCGCAAAAGACTAAACGGGACTAATTTTGAAATGGCTGGCTATGTCACTTTACAACTATTTGGAGCCTCTTAGGAAAGTGATTGCCTCGGAGGTTGCACATACCGCCCCGCGACGCCCTGTGCAGCGTTCCCAATATGAGATGAACATTGAAGAAGATATATCACAAGGGTCCATGAAAGATCGGTGTAATGAGGGGTGAAAAGTCGCTTTTTTGCGACAGAAAAAAGTAACAACGTAGTAAATTTATATTAAATTAACTTTCAAGGAATTTTTACACATGGTTGGAGAGAAAATAATGTGAACTTTCCATATCAAATCACATCGGCGCAGAAGCTCGAATATGAAGGAAGTTATAGCCCTAGAAAAGGAGTGTAAAAATTGTGTTTCGATTTTATTTTTTGCCTAGTAACTTATTCATTCCGAAGTGTTTGAGAACAAATGAGCACTCGTTAGGAAGAAGGAGCTACGTCGATTTTAAACCCACCTAAATCTCCCGAACTACCTGAAAGTAAAAAAGAAAACTCCTTGAACACATTCCCCGTTCGACGCCTCTCCACCGTGAGCAAACATAAATAAATATGATATAAATAATATTTGTTCAAATTGCAATAGTACATAAGCTGCTCCACGCCAAAGATCAGTCAGCACACAGCTGGCTAGGGCTTCTTTCAACCGAAAGGGAGGGTAGACTGAAAAAGAAACATACTCGTGTGTAGTGACCAAAAGCTGGTAAGTTCTTGACGAGGGGAAATAAATAAAAACAGTAGCTGTCAGTAGTTATCCACGTTTGCGAGTAGTTGTGTACAATTTTGCTCCTATGTTCTCGAAATGCGCGTTTAAAATAGGACTGTCAAATGGAGATTCGACTCTATGAAGCTGTTCCTGTGAATCGGAGATGAAGATATTTGTTTAGTTTTACACTTCTATGTACTGTGATATGTAATTAGCATTGGTGAGCGCCGGTGGCAAGGTAGAGAAGGCTTTTTCTAAATTTAGGAACAGTTATGGAGGGTAAGAACTTAATCAAAAAAAGCAATAATAAATAAGTTAGTTAACGAGCTTTAGGAAAGGCGTCGTCACGTCATGGACGTTCGGGCCCTGAGGGAGAGATAGGAAAGCGAAGGAACAAATAAAAGGGGTTGCGAGGGTCGTACTGTCAGAGTTTCCATCTCGACGGTTCGCTTGGCACCCGCGAGACAGCAGATGCGCCAGGTCCCTAGATTGTGGTTAACATGCATTGGACCAGCGAAAGGATGCGAGCACACAGCGAACAAAACTACGAAGATTTTTGTACCACACATGGTACAATCGAGTGTAAGGCATGACCCAGGATTACATTGGTGTGGCTCTGGGACACGAACGCGAATGTATTGGTGCGAAAATGGACGGACAGTAAAAAAAAAGGAGAAGAGATCCGTCGAAAACGCCTAGGGCAAGGGCTCACTCACCTTCATAATCGGCTGTGCTAAGGGAATCAGAGACTAAGCACGGAGAAGAGAGAGTATGAGGCGAGGGAGCGCTACAGCTGAGAGAGCGGCAGACAGCAACCAAATAGGAAGGGAAAGCAATCATGCAGCAGGGAAGGAGCAACAATTGAATGTGGCGCAAGTGAGATAAATTGCCAGTTTCGGGGGGAGCCACTCCATTTTTTCTCCAATACTCAAGATAAGGATTAGAGGGCTCACGACACGTAATCGACTCATTTAAAGTAGACTTCTGATAAATATTGGTGTAATGGGTGAGAAACCCTGAAACGTTTTCACATTTCCGCCTGCCATGACCCAATGGGAACGGTCCTGGACCAGGAGAAAGGACATACCTCTCGCAGAAGGGCTAAGGGGCTGAAATGTAGGGGAACTTCAAGAGTAGGATCTCTGTGCAGAAAAAGTGGGAGTGGATGGGAAGTGGACAGGTAGTGTAGTGTGAAGGACTAAGTTATGGACATCCACCAAAAGTACGCTCGAAATGAGTCGTTCACTTATTATCTTATCCGTAGTGTTCGATAGCCCAAAGAACTGCTCTCTAGTACTACGGATAAGATAGCAATGGAGTGCCCCCCCCCCCGAACTGGAGTTTCACCCTTTTTTGCAAGGTCCAAGCGCTTTTGTCGGTTAGTTTTTATGCACGGGAACGCCACATTGTGATTGTCTCTCTAGGGGTCCGTACTACAGACCGAAGGGAAGCGTTCACACGATCTCTGCCTGGATTGTGCCTCTAAAGGGGCGAGTATGTAGGATCAATGTTAGGGACTCGCATCCCCGAGTATTCTACTTTGCTTTTCGCGCAGAAAGTTAACAGTAAGTAGATACGAGATCTCTGTTTTATCCAAAACAGATATTCCTTCTCAAGTGTTGGTAGCATCTCCAGAACAAAATCTAAATCGCCGGTACCGAGAAAGTAGTCGTACACCATTGGTATTAAGAGCGGTGGCTGGGAACGCGTGAGATAGTACACACGGCCACCATTTGGCACAAACCCATGATTATCGACCATAAACGCAAGATTTTTAATAATTCCTCTCGCTGTTTCGTACATTTCAGAGAAAATGAGACCTTTCAATATCCAAAACGAATCCCAGTAATAGAATTCCCTGAAACGACCACCTGGTATAATGAAAGGATGAGGTACATATAGAAGAGAATAGTGATCTTGATGTCTACGAACGTCATCGCGTACCCGTCTACATAAATCTCCAAATTCGATGTAAATGGAGCGCCCATCTTCGGTGGTGGTAGTCGTGTATATTCAAAAAAGTTGAAGGAAAGTCGACCCAATCACGAGGAAACCATTCCACGAGTTCCGATCCCGGAGGATTAAAATGAGAATTGACAAATTCTCTAAGTACAGCAATATCCTTCGCTTTATCGCCGAGTTCGTCGAAGTTCCTCAATGTCGCAATTGGATCGAATTTTAACGACATGTCGACGAAATGCTTCGAATCAGGGAACATAAACGAGTCCTGGACCGTCCTAAGTATTGGTCCATCGCAGTAGATTTGGCTGAGTACAGATAAAACTGTGTAGAGCATTGCCTAGCGACAAGTAAACTTTCACTCCACCGCAGCGATTTCTATATCGATGTCATGAAACGCTCCCGTACCACAAGACAGAGCAAATGTGAGGAAACCGGTTACTCACGAGGAGGATAATTAAATCAGATAAGTAAGTAGATAGTTTTGGATCTACTACCACTGCTCATCTGCGGTTCGATTTTTGATGTATTAGGTTGTCTAAGAAGTTCATGCGTATTTTGAACTTCTTTTGAGCCTACTCTATTTCACGTGCAAGCATCATCAATGTATGCACCATCACTATCCGTGACTTGTTGCCAACGAATAAACGGAGAGTGGCCGCTTAGCTCCCAGATGGATGGCAGCTACAAGCTGAAAAAGGCACTGAGTCGATTTCGTGGTGCCTACAAAAAATTTTTCTTGTGTGTGTAAGATTACTGCTAAGCGGAAAGAGCGCATGTCCTTCGAAAGAGGATGGATCACCGCTGCACGTTGGATGTGGTAGCATTTTTCGGCTAAACTCCGATCTCTAGAGACGCGTTTTTTCGAAACACGCCATTTCGGTTGTCGTGGAGCGGACATACTTTTTCGAGTTTTCGAGGACAGTTGTTGGAATTTCGCCGTGAGTCTCTGCCGTTGATCTACATTACACTTGGCTGACTTCATAGCTATAATGAGGGAGATGTCTTAGTGGTTACTCGAGAACGCTCCAAAAGAGGTGGAGCACGACCTTGTGGTGAATTTATTCCATTTTTCGCGCTTATGTTCGATCCAGCCCCGGGGATTCTTGGTGTAGCCATATGAAACCTGTGCTTTTCAACTGCAGTGAAGGCTTTGTTCAACGAAGAGTATTCGGGTGGAGTAGGACACCCTTTATAGACGGGACACGTGTCGCACTCTCTCATCAGTGGTCTGATTATGGGGAATCTTTGGCTAATCGTAAGCTTCAACTCTTCTACGAAGAAGCGAGAACATCTATGAACTGTTCATCCGAAACACCAGGGTGTAACAACAACATAGCAGGTTTCATCGTGTGGAGTGGCTCCCATGGATAGCGCAGGCTATCCAAATGAAGAAATGACCTCCCTGAACGAAGATGCTTCTACTGGCTTTAGCCTCCTGAGCAAAGAAGATCAACCCATTCTGATACCTCATGACTGGCAAGGTGTAGGGCAACTGTGCTTCTGCAGAATGAGTATAAGTCCTTTCAGGATGCGTGTACTCACGTCATTGCAAAGTTAGTTCTGTAAGTGTGTATGTGTACCGACGATAGGGACCAGGAGTGTCCATGTCCGAATCGTCTAAAAGTTAATTTTCTCGCAAGCAGCCATTTCTGACGAGTTTCCCAAACTGGGAAGGTGGTTTTCAGACTTGGAGAGAACATGCCTGAAAAAAAGGCACACGGAGAACACCGCCGATTCAAGCTGAACTGTAGACACAGAGCGTGGCAATAACCACTAGCACTCCACATTCGTGAGCTATTTGCCTCTCATATTCGTGCCGAGCCTGGGCCTACGCTGTATCCCAACAACCACTGTAATTTCGTACAATGAGTCTTTAGCAGACGTAAACTCGGGATCAGCGTTTGAAGGGGCATCACGTGATACGATGATACATGATGGTGACCGTTGCTGGCGTTAAAGGGAACCATAGCGACCGGTGAGGTAATTTACGGAAACCCCATTGCTCCTCAGAGACCTAGGTCTTCGTGTCCCCTGAAAATCATTTCTTCTCTGATTTGTTTTTTTCAACCATGCTCACGCCAGGTCACCTTTGCAGTCGTATGGGTACTGCTAGTTCCCTAAACCAGCCCTTTTTCCTTTTTTCTCTTAATATTTGCATTGATTTCCCATATTTGATTCACTGGCGCGTCCTATTCGGACGTATAAATAAATAAATAAATATTTGATTACAAAGGGCCACTTCGACATACCATCCTTCGCTGTGAGCTGGCTATATTGCACGATACGTTCGGCATCTATGTCTTCCGGAAACTATACGAAGAGTTTATTAAATTATTTGCTACCACGTTTTGGAATATTCGTTCCAAACTCTTGAAAGTCAAGCAGGATGCTTTTCGGAAGAGTAGTGGCTGTAATTTGCAAAAGAAAAATCACTACGACTATGCCAACCTTGCTAACCTCAAAAAATAAGCCTGCTAACGCACAAAATGAGAAAACGACGGGTAGCTAAATTTATTGTCCGCTGATAACTGGTGAATTGCACTACAGAAATACTTGTTCGCAAAGTTTCCTAACAAGTACTGAGGCCTTCTAGGCAGCAGCGACTGAATTGGCCTGAAAGAATTAAAAAATTTTAGCAGAGTGCGATGAATTCCTATGAACTTCTCATTTTGTAGGTTTCGATAGAAGGGCCTATAAAATTGTTCATGTACCCGTGCCTAATGTCTATACTTGGAAAGCCGAGCCTGTGTCGACTGAAACACAAGGAGATTTTGAAGTGCTTCCGTCGAAATTTATATCCGCCCGAGGCGAACCCCTACACGACGCCACCACCACCTACGCCGACCGAGAAAGAAGATGCTGATTGGTGGAGTTCGATGTAAGATTATACTTTCAATGCACATTTATATTGATTAAAAGTACAGTCCGTATCTCGACGTCGGGGAGGGCGGGGCTGCGGACTAGTTGACGGAGCGAGCGCGGCGGTTGCGTCCTAGAGTTATGGCGGGGAAAGTTGTCTGAGGTCATGTGTGCAAGTTGCACTGTCATCTGAGTCTTTTTTCTCTAGGTCTCTCCATAAGCGCAGTCACTGGAGTGCTCTTCCGTCTGGCTATCGCAGCGTATTGACGGCCGGATCAGCTGTTTTTAGCATTATTCGGTTACAAACTAGTGTTCTGCTGCTCCGCCAGGCTTCCTTCAACAGAGGTAAGTCATTTTTACCTTAGATAAGATTGGTTAACAATAGTATAGCGTGGTTATTTCGCAGTTCTTTGGGTTTTAATGTTGTTTCGACCGGATACAAAATTTTGTTTTGTTGTTTTTCCTTAATTCCTAGTTATTCGACTTGCTCTTCATTTCGGTGTCTTTGCTGTGTTCCGTTTATTGTCTGGAACTCACATTGACACTGTTCTGAAGGTTGCAGTCGTTTCAAAAAGTGATTTTGTCAAGGTTTCACGCACTCGCCACGATTTTGCTGCCACGTGAGTTTTATTTTTTACTTTCGATTGTTCCTTTTTTTATTCGACTTGCTCTTCATTTCGGTGTCTTTGCTGTGTTCCGTTTATTGTCTGGAACTCACATTGACACTGTTTTGAAGCTCGCAGTTCCTTCGATAATGTTTTTGTAAGACTATGCAACAGTCGCTGCAGGTTTCTGCTATTGAGTGAGTTTGCTTTTTTATTTCCCATTATTTCCTTTTTCAATTAATGCTTCTTCTTTCGAGTACACACTAAAAGTTCTTTTTTTGTGTTTGGGACACTATTCACAAACGTTTTGAGGGTTGCAGCTGTTTGAAACTATCCTTTTCTGGAGGTATGCTGCAGTAGTCATGGATTTTTTTTCCAAACAAAGTGCAAAATGAGACTTCGATGGAAACTTTGTTTGAGAAAAGCGATGTAGGTACCCACTTTTGATATTTGTTTTATCAGATATTACATGGTATTACAGAATTGCAGCAGATTGCATGCCTCATTTGTCGCACCAGCTGTCGCAAGCTTCCACTTATTTGTGTTAGGTAATATTATCTCATTGATGTTTCTCTTTCTCTTGGTTATTTGTAATGATTATCGCATTAAAAAAGCCTCCGTTTTTTCTTCTTTCCACCAGAAGGCATTCTTCTCTGTTCGGGAGGCTGCTTGATTGAATTTGCTTTTTTCTTGTGATGGTGTTTGACGTGTTTGTGACCTTATTCACGCTTTTTTTACTGAGAAGTTGGCTGAGCAATCGCTGAGTCTGGCATCCTCCTAACGCATAATGGGGGAGCAAAGTGGAGCTGGGTGTTTCGCCTTACATGCGGTTTCTCTCTTCGTAATTTTGTTCACACTCTTGTTAATGAAAAATAGCTTCACTTTGCTCCCCCATTATGCGTTAGGAGGATGCCAGACTCAGCGATTGCTCAGCCAACTTCTCAGTAAAAAAAAGCGTGAATAAGGTCACAAACACGTCAAACACTATCACAAGAAAAAAGCAAATTCAATCAAGCAGCCTCCCGAACAGAGAAGAATGCCTTCTGGTGGAAAGAAGAAAAAACGGAGGCTTTTTTAATGCGATAATCATTACAATAACCAAGAGAAAGAGAAACATCAATGAGATAATATTACCTAACACAAATAAAGTGGAAGCTTGCGACAGCTGGTGCGACAAATGAGGCATGCAATCTGCTGCATTCTGTGACCAATGTAATTCTTGTATAAACATATCAAAAGTGGTACTTACATCGCGTTGCTCAAACAAGTTTCATCGAAAGATATATTGCACTTTGTTGTGGAAAATAAATCATGACTACTTGCCAGATAACCTCAGGAAGGATTAGTTTTCACAGCCAACCCCAAAACAGTTTTGTGATAGGTGTCCAAACAAACACAAAAGAACTTTTAGTGTGTACTCGAAAGAAGAACGCATTAATTGAAAAAGGAAATAATGGGAAATAAAAAGCAAACTCACTCAAGTAGCAAAAACCTGCAGCGACTGTTGCATAGTCTTACAAAAACATTATCGAAGGAACTGCGAGCTTCAAAACAGTGTCAATGTGAGTTCCAGACAATAAACGGAACACAGCAAAGAACGTAATGTAAGAGAATGATAAACTAGAAGGAAAAACAACAAACACTTTGTATCCGGTCGGAACAACATTAAAACCCAAAGAACTGCGAAATAACCACGCTATACTATTGTTAACCAATCTTATCTAAGGTAAAAATGACTTACCTCTGTTGAAGGAAGCCTGGCGGAGCAGCAGAACACTAGTTTGTAACCGAATAATGCTAAAAACAGCTGATCGGGGCCGTATGCTATGCTCCCCCAACAGGGGAGGGGTCCCCGTCCCGGTATGCTATGCTCCCCCCGACAGTTCTCGGGGAGAGGCCACGCCCACCGATAGCCGGGGATATCTCCCCTATCGCCTGCCGATCGGGGCTAGCCGGGGATACCGTAATTTCGTAGCCGCCGTACGCATAATTGACTGTCGCGCGCGCAATTCTTCTATGGGTTGCGTACTGCAGTTTTAAGAATTGCTCATTTGTGAGTACATCACTACAAATATGATGTGCAGAATAAGGTTTAGAGTCGGACACCCTCAATCAATGCCCACCAAACTTATTTCAAATGATTTGGTCACGTTCGATCCATGATTGTTATTTATAGCAGATCTCAAACAAAGATTTGGATGCTATGTTATGTTTTTCACATTTTGCAGATTTTTAATCTTCCTACTTGAGATTGTGAGCCATTATATCACATGCCAGTATTTACCGTTTTAGTGGAGGCAGCCTGATGTAGCTGTTTTCTATCGATCAGTTAACTATATTTTATCGAAGATAGAACCAGAAGATTTTTTTCACATGAAAAATATTGGCTATCGAAGCCAATTGACTTATTCATAAAAGTGAGCGGAACTATTTTTTTACTGATCATATCGCACACTGCCACAATTCTTTAGTGAATTAAAGGGAATATCAAATGTTCCTGTCAACAACCAATAATTAAGAAACTTCATTTCAAGGCAATCCAATATTCATGGGCAAATCGCACTGTGACGTCGAGAGAAGAGCAAGGCGAATGAGATGAAGTCGAGGATTCTCCCAATTGCAAATTGAAGTACTAAGTAAACCTGTTAATTGTAGAATGAAGATATGAGTGCAGGCTTATCAGATCCGCGAAAAAGGAACCATATACATGTAAATAAATGTGTCTTGAACTGCTTCTACGTTCCTACAGTATTACATACCCACCCACAATGATACTTCTATACCAAAATTAGATTGAAAAGAATAGAAAGAGAATAGTATACATTATGAATAATAAAAACTACACATCAATCCATTGCCCAGCCAATATATTCGGCAGTATACTCCTCCTCATAGCTCGGATTGAGTTATCGAGTCAGATCTCGAAGTATATAATGAAAGCCTTATATAATCGGACTTTCTATTTAACTGCGGAACATATTGCAGTAATGAACATTGCAAGAAGAACAATTAAATCAAGCCCTATGGTTTATCAAGAAGTACCTGCGGCTGATGAAGCATCAGCGGGGGAATCTTTGTTTAAGATTTCGCAAAATTAGATTGTTAGAAGATTTTTGTTGTTTTGAACAGAAAATTTTCGAGTTCTCCAAGGTAGATCTCTGGCTAATCTAATACATATGATAGAATGATCTTCTCCGGATCATCACCAACTCGGAGCGTGAACATATGAGAGCGTGAATGAATGGGTGGCCTGTTTTGCCTTAAACATGCTCAGTAAATAATGTAAACGATAATATGCCGAATAGAGCATTATTAAAACGCTTCAGATGCTTTGTGGAAGACAATGCTGATCATAGTCACAATATAGTGGACATCAAAGGAACTCCAAGTATTTCTCCTTTACTTTCGAAGTAACATTGCTAATCTTCGATCACCGGGTATCCTATGCTGCAAATGCACCCTAAAACTTCAAAATTAGTAGCTTTCCAAGCGTAACTAATGTCTGGAAAAGATGCAAAGTTTTTCTTTCCGCGCATGTATCTTGATGTCTGTATAACTGGGAAACCCCCGAGCATAGTACCGACGTTTCGGGGCAGTCCCGCAGCGGGGAGCTCCCATAAGGGGGCCCACTCCATTGTGGGGAGAGCATGGCATCTGGCCCCCGGCCCGTCATATACCGCTGCGAGGCGACGGAGAGACTCAGTGACTGCGTATATAAGAGACTTAGAGAAAAAGATCGAGGAGAAGTGCAACTTGCACAATGACGCGACATTCACGACAAACTGCCATTAGGAATCGCACGCGCCCCGCCGTGCATCTTGTCGCAGCCCCGCCTCCGGACTTCGAGATATGGCTTTTAATTAGAAGTAATTTATGGCGTCCGAGTGTTTATGAAGGCAAGTGCGTGCTACGAGATCTACGTGCTCACTTACGTACTAACATCTTCCACAAAACAATCACCACTTTATAGTCAGTAAATAATGGAGCTAAATAAGACTGCAGTCGTTTATTTAGCTTCTCACACGTAGCATTTCACTAATTATAAAATCCATTTTCCGAATTTCCTATGTGCACTACGATCAAACCGGGAAAGATTCATTGAACAGTATTCAAAACCAAATCTTCCAGAATCAGGAACTATTGACTTACTGGTTCGCCTTTGACTATTGAAGGCGGGTTCACAATGTAAAGAAATCATATTAGAAATCAAGGAAGAGGTGGTCAGTGGTGCAGGGATGAAGAACAAGCCACGAGAAACGGCCCAGAACTCAAAAAAATAGAACCATTCTTACTCGTTGATTTCTGCTCTCATCGGTGCTGCTCTACACATCGCTATCGCTCTCTCTAAACGACTAGAGTCGAACGGCGAGAGGGCGGGCGTACCGCGTTGCGAACGGTGCGGGTATGGCTCTGCTACACCGCTGTGGTATGCTATCCGCTGCGGAATGGCATGTCCTCATCCTTAGAGCGCTCCTTTTCAATTAGGTATTACTCCCGTTCTTCTACCTCCGATCGTGGAATTCTCCTTTGAAGTGAAGCAGTGTGTGGGAACTGGGGTTTGGATTGGTCATGAGCAAAATTCTCATCTCAAAACTAGGCTTCGATAATGTAGATTGGTGGACAGGTAAACTGGCTCTTTCGAAGTTGGGTCAAAATCTCGGATTTGACTGGACCTTTCCTTTGAAAGTATTGATTGCTGTGAAATCACCTGGCGAATGCACACTACGGACACAATGTTCGTAGCGAATGACGTCAAAAGTCATTGGTAAATCACTCTCGAGAATTCGTTGTACAGATAACTACAGGTAAGTGATGATGAAGCATAGAGTGTAAAAGTCTTTTCCTGTGCCGCTGTGTCGCCACGAGAAAGCTCATGAAGGAATCGACCCTAAGACCTTATTCAAGGAAGCGATCACGCAGGTTTCGAGGTAGAGCTGTAACTACGCGTTGTCAACCGATAAGATCCGAGAAAGGGTAACGATTGGGGAGCATAACCACATGGAAAATACGATACCATAATATTGGAAGGTACTGCTTTAAATATTCGTAATAGTGTTAGATGGGTGACAGTTCAGATGAAAAGCCATCAATAGCACCGGATATATATTAATCGTTGTTCATTGCAAGCCCTGTCCAGGTTGAACACGTGGATAATAGCTGATAGCAGAAGTGGGTTTGAGCACCTTATCACGCCGTTGATAAGCCCCTGAAGTGTCACCTATCGTCTCATTGGGTAGGGACCACCCTACTCAATCCACTACGTAGTAAACGTCGTTATTGGATTTATCGTGACCACTTTCTTTGATACATAACATTCCCTGTGCTCGATTTTGCTTCATAATTTCGTTCAGAGTGGCAGATATCAACTAAGGGGAAGGAAATCGAGATTAGTGCCCAAATAATGTTGTAAGTGAGTGCCTATGGCTACGAACTTCCATTGCATTCCATTGACACCTCATCACCCACCTTGCGGTTTTTGATGTTTTCACATGTTAAAGTTTCTTAGCCTAAGCATCTCTCCGCTCCTAGGCCCACAGGGACTTTCACGCATCGCGACGTTGATCCCTGCGACAACACCACTTCTGTCTGCGAAAAATAAAAAAAATAAAAAAAAATAATGTCGATGTCATAGTTGGCGATTCGCCAGCGAATCGCTGTATCCGAGCGTTGGACCAGCGAGTCGAACGATGTACCAGCGACCCACTGTTTGCAAGTGACGGGACCCAACGTTCAAAGGAACACAGTAATTGAATATTTCGAGACTTTCTCCGAACGTTGAGTCCTGTTACTTTCAAGCAGTGCTGAGTCACTGGTATATAGTTCGACTCGCTGGTGCATCAGTCGATTCGCTGGCGCAACATTCGACCCGTTGGCGCATGCTCGGATCCAGCGACTCGCTAGCGAATCGTTGGATTCGCAAACTATGACATCCGCCCACGAGAGGAAAGAAAAGCTAACCGGGGGCGTGAGCGCGCGCACTGGTGACAGCTGCGGCAGGAGCTATAAAAGAACCGACCAGCACCATTGCACAGCGGAGTTCACAAAGAGGATTTTCTAGACAAAGTGTTCCTGTGACCAAACCGATGTCATCAGCGATGTAATGGGGTGAAAAGATGCACTAGCTCTAGCCAAGAGCATGTGAAGTGTCAAAAAACAACATCTTGGAAATCCGTTAAAAAAGGAGTTGAACTCAATTTGGAGTGGGCAAGTTTGACTCTGTTACCCCCTGTTGTCAGCCGTGGAGATCTGCGCTTTGATGCGGGTCCTTGCGCGATTGCTTGTAATTATCGGTTTCGAATTGAGCTGCGTCTTTTGATTGGTTTCACTAGCTTCAGAGAATAGGCGGGCTAGGACGTGTGAGTAAGTATTAGGTCGGTCCATAATTTTTGAGAACCTTTGGTGTTTTTCGATTTAATTACTTATCTTATTTCTCTGATGTACTTATTCAGCATAGTATACATCACCATTATTACCAACATATAACCAATGCGAGGGTGGGTATTCAGTGTCTCTCTTGTAGAATTTCATAGAGTTCTGATCGAAGAAATATTGGATGTCGATTTTGACTTTATGGTGATTCAAGTGAGATTTCTTCTCCAGAAGGTGATTGAGAGAGGAGAGCGGATAGTCGTTCGTTGACGCAGGATTAGTGCTAAGGCGGAGCTAAAAGAACTGACCGCCCGAGAGTCTCCAATTTTTTAGGAATTTTCTTAGCAAGGCGGGGCTCGAACGACCTCAGAAAAAATAGATTTTGTCTTCCTTTGCTTTCAAGTTGAAGGCGGTGCCATCAAGCTGTCAACGATTCTTCCCATCACTGACACTGGTATTAGTTGATGCCGGTCTTCCAGCGCAAAGGCCCTCCCGTATTGCGCCAACGACTCAGGAAGTTCGAATTCAGAGGGAGTTGGGTTTGTACTGTCAGAACTCCCGAATCGTTTGAGCAAATCTACTGCGGCTCGTGGATTTGTTAGCACACTGCACCCAGTCCACATCACCAATGAGTATTATAGATGGTCATCCGAAGGAACTATGGGAAACCAACGAAGGAACTTGAGATGTCAGATTGGGTTGAGAACTGATTCGGGACTATACAATTTTTCTTCGATCAGAACTCTATGAAAGTCCACAATAGAGGCACTGAATACCCCCTCGCATTGGTGATATGTTGTTAATAATAATGATGTATACTATGCTGGATAAGTAGATCAGAGAAATAAGATAAGTAATAAATCGAAAAACACCAAAGGTTCTCAAAAATTGTGGACCGACCTAATAATTTCCGTGCCTGGAGGTTGTATGTGGGTAGCTGCACACATTGCAGCAACTTCCCACCTTGAAAAACCCCGTTAAGGCCCCGGGGCGTTCGGTTTCAATCCAGGGCCGCCTGGTCAATCCAGGACCGCCCACCTCCGGAAGTGGTGCGTGGCTGGCATAACGTGTGAAATCAGCTAGGTTGATTGCCGTATCAACCGATAGAACGACTGACATCTCCAGAAAACTTGTTTGTACGTGCCTCTTTCCCCAAGCCAGCCTCCTTCACTGCTAGTGGGAAAGTGGGTTTTGTTAACGGCGGAACAAGTTAGTCCAAACAACTCGTCCGACACGCCCCATATTTCCTTCTGGAGAGGATGAAAGGAAACTCTTGTTTGAAGGCTTCGTTGGGACTTTTCTTTACTTTTTTCTACTAGCAATCAGCTCGCCATCAACTACTTCATTACCGAGCGTTTGTGCCCAATTCGATTTGGGATTGTTTTTCCAGAGGAGGATTCCACGATAAAAAGGAAAGTCGAAGAAGGGGAAAATCGCCTAGTGGGGAGACAGGCGGACCTCCTGAGGGTGCGGACTGACACGCAATTGGCAGGAAAGATTTGACCTCGGTGATGTAGCAATTGGCGCGGTACGCCCACCGACTATCTAATCACTCGCCGCAGGTCTATACGTGGCGAGTGATTAGATAGCAGAGAGAGCGTAGTGTTGAAGAGGGCACAGCGATGAGAGTCGCATCAATGCTCAAATCAACGGGCAAGGAAGGGGTCCCATTTCTCGGGTTCTGGGCCGTTTCTCATGGTTCTTCCTTCTTTCGTGTACCACTCACCATCCTTTCAAAACGAGTTGCTTTTTCATCCTAAATTCTGCCTTTAGCTCAGATCTCTTGCATTTCCAAAATTTTCCCATTAGTTTGAAACATACAATTCATGCAAAGCGTTTCTTCTCCTGGACACATATGCCTGAAGACCATTGCTTTCAAGTGTTGCAGGTTTTCTCTATCCATCAAAGAAGTCATCGTTGGTGGGACAGTGGGCGCTGTCGTTCTGCTCCTTTTCTGCGGCGTTGCCGCAATTTGCTGGAGATGTGGGGTGAGTATTATTCAATCATTCCAAAGCTTTTCGCTGATGTGATCGTCCAATGTGGCGCATGAGACCACGTTGAACAACCACATCAGCAAATTATGGCTCCAGCAATCAGCGTAGCGTGAAATGGAAATAGTGCTCTGGCTTTGTCGTACGGTATCGTCTTCATTAATCAAGCACTAATACGATTGATCAACCCTTTTGAGAGCGCACAGCGCGTTGATCTTACACTCAAAAAATGGACGCACTCAAATCCACGACAAATTTTGCGTTGAATAAGGGCAGCTGTGACTATAAAGTATAAAAAATTTGATGCCGACAAGGAGGCAAAACGTGGTTCTCTCGCGGTCGAATACAAAAAATTCAAGCGACTTGACAAGAAGCCTACCCCTTTCCTTCCCTCGTCTTCTCGTCCGTCTGCCCGCTCAACGATAGGCCAGTTCTAGCCGCGGATGATGGCTGTTTGGCAGGGAGACCGAGCAGCTTGTTCATGTTGATGACATCAGCAGCGATGAGACTCGCTCAAGGAAATCAACAGTGCGAACAAAGTTCTTCTGGTTTGAGCATTTCTTAATTCTTTTCGAGCTCTGCATCCTTTGCCATCTCCACCCTTCATTCCAATCAGCAACATTTTTCTGCTATCCACCTTTAACTACGCAATTCACCTTTAAAATGAATGGCATAGAGAAACCAGTAGGTTTTTTTCTCGTGGAAGCCAGTCAGTGACCCCACAAGTGTAGGCTTCCGTTGGTTGTAGGCTTTAATTGCGGGCTATGTATACAGGGGGGGGGGGCAAAAAAAGACATTTTGCCTATGTCGGACTTTTTTCTTCGCAGAGATTGCCGTCGTTGACGGGAGTTCCTCAGCAAGTATTCCCTAATGTCCCTCTATAAGTGAACGCAGGCCCTCCTTCACTGCCCTCACCGTCTTCAGAATATGACGTCATCTGTCACCGTCGTCAGGCTCAAGGAGGTCTACCGTAAGAGCTTCAGCCTGAAGCTCTTACGCAATTTCGTGAATCGATTTAATGTTGGATAGTTTTCTAGAGGCATTACCACTATGCAAATCCCCTCGAAACTAGCTTTCCAGTAAGGGTCGTTATGGTACACGATCCTTCGAAGACCCCATTGAGCTCGACCAGTGCACCATGTTTCCAGGGCAAATTCTTCTGATGCCGTCCACGTACGTGGCCACTATGAAGATTTTCTTATAGAATGGAATGCGCTCTTTAATAATAAGTTGGAACCATTCGGTCTGAGTTGAGCAAAATGTGCTTAAATCCATCTGGAAGTGGAGACAAAATGTCTTTTGTTATTGGTCCCCCCTGTACATACGGTGCTCGCGCCGGTAAATCCCCCCCTCTGTAATCCAAAATTGCTGACATTGAGGTGGCGTTGCTGAATATTATGTAAGACCTTAGTTCTTCAAAATCCAAACGAAATAATGATGGAGAACGATGTTAACTGGCTTTTTACATTAGGGCAATATACAGTATTTCCAAAGTATACACTGCGTTTCATAAATATAGGTCCACCCTAAATTTTTGCTATTCCAAAGTTGCTGTGCATTTTTGGAAAATGCCGCTATTACCAATAGTTTCCCCATAACGAAAAACCTTGATACTCGATTTCTGGAGAAATCTCGATTCAGAATTATTAAAATATCTTTTTTAGAACGTATTTTCACCGTTTCGCAAATATGACTACACATCACTTGTCGAGAGATTTTATTATAGCAAAAAAACGTCACAAATTTTCAATAATGGGATGGTCCTCCATAGTCATAAGGAACACAATAATACGTTTTGGAATGCTGGTAGCCAAATTAGCTATTACAGTAGGATCGAAATTTGTCTGTGCGCCGATGATCGACGTTTTCAGCTTCTTCGGCTGTTCCATTTTGCTTTACTTTGCTGTGGAACTTTATAACAATTAAGGCCCAATGATTCTCTATTGGAATCTGATTCAGATAACATGGTGGCCACCAGATAACTGCCACATTTTTTCCTGCAATTCCATCTGGCGTGGAAGGACCGGCATGGACAGCCGCGTTATCGTGCGTAAAAATCAAGGATCGAGGGATCTGTTGTCGAAAAAATGGTAAAGTCGCTTCAAAAGAACTTCACGATACCCTATGGAATCCTGTGAAAGGAAACAAAAGCGAGCTCTAGCCGCTCAGTCGTTCAAAGGTGCCTCAAACCATAAGGGATTCTCCGCCAAAATTACGTTACATTCAAAACCATCTGCGATTTTCACGGATCCTCCTGTACCCTCTTTTTCTATCAGATCCACCTAGAATAAACTTTTTCACGTCGATCTCAGATCACCTGTAGCACGAAACAAGGAGGTAGAGTCCAAGATCGCGAAGGGTCTTGAACAGCCACACCTTCGTTCATTAAGTTGAGCCCTTTTCCACGGAGAAATGGAGACGTGCGATCTTGTAGCGCTCAAATAATCTTGGAACGCTCTTCATCAATCCGCTGAAGATGTATTGCTCTGCTGGCTTACTCACCACACGGTGGTTTTGCTCACGGAAGGCCGCATTTCAGCACGGACTTTGTTCGGACTCCTTGTACAATTCGAGAGAAGACGCCCAATTCCTCCTAAATTTTGAAGGAAACGCAGTCTTTATTTACCTAAGCGACTCTTCTCTCCGCACTGACCAGGATTTTGCACATAGTCGCTTATGCAGTATGAGCCGGCCGACATGGGAGGAAATTCTGCTCCTCAGCCATCCCACTTCAGTAAGTGCTCTGGCTTGAGCTTGTTACTGGGAAGAGAGGCGAATAACACGAGGTATGGTAAACTCGATGTCGACTGAGCTCACATATATCCCCGCTTCCCTGATTCCCTTCACGGATCGTGAGAAATGGAAACTTTTTATGAGTGGCCCGATATTCATGAAACGGTGAAAATTCGTTCTGAAAAAGTTAATTGGGTTACTTGAGGGGGGAACTTTGTCAGAAAAACACTATGAAGGTTTTCCGTGATGAGGAATCTAATGGTGATAGCAGCATTTCCAAAAAATGCACAGCAACTTTGGGTAGCAAAAATTTAGGGTGGACCTATAATTATGAAACGCAGTGCCCATTTGTTATCGATATCTACTGGAACACATGAACGATTTCTTTCCAAATTCCCACCAGCTATACATTGGGGAAGTAGCGTTGATATATTGTAATGACATTGAAAAGAAAACGCAGATTTTTTTTAATGTTTTTTTTTCGAAAAACATGGTGACCCAAATGTATACTGGGTTCACTTCGTTGTACACACCTTCTTATCTATATACTTAGCGAAATTTGCAACAACAATGACAAATGAAACCTTGCAACATTCCCTCTTCTTCAAATGGTATCAGTCATCCGTTCTGATGCTATCAAACCAAGATGGGAGGTTATTTGGAGTGATACTCGCTCCCGAACCTTTTGTATGGGATTTTTCGATTTTTCCATTTTGTCGAACTGCCCGTAGTGGGTTTAAAGCCAAGAACGAGGGTTTGTCAGAGAGTCCTGATTAAATTTGAGTTTGATGAGATAAAAAGATGATAACTTTTCTTTTCAAACCGCGCCATTGTTGAGACACTCGCGTGAGGGTGACGTTATTTTGCTAAAATTTGAAGCGCCAAAGAGAATAACTTGTTCATAGCAGTAGCTCGTCTCGGGGAACGTCCTATCACTTTCACATCATCCTTCTATTTTATAAAGCGCTAACTTTGTGTGTCGGTTTGTATGTCTGTATGTGTGTGTATGTATGTGTGTCCGTCCGCAAAATGAAGTGAGTGAGTGATAAGGCAGCTAACGGAATAAACAAGCCGATAACAAATCTGGGTAGCTCGCAGGGCTTCAGCTATCATTGTTTTGCAATATGATAATTGTGATAACACTCCTCGGGCTACATAAACACCTGATGAAAACACTTCCGGTCATTCCGCATGGTGCTACAGTGGCAGGTGGAGGGCAGTGGAGAGAGGGGAGGAAGGGAGGATAGGGATGGGAGGCGAAAAATCTACGTAACGTCTGACTTATGATCTATAAACTTGCGATAAACTCCATTACTTCTTTTCTGTAGCTTTAGCGTCACCTACGCGAGGTGCTGATGGGGCGGCCACAGTGAAAGACGTAAAGTTGAAGCAGTGAAGGAAGGTCCCGACAAGAGTTGACGACGGGGACTAATCACTTCATTATATAAACCAGAACTTTGGTGTGTCGGTTTGTCGGTGTGTGTGTGTGCGTGTGTCGTTCTGTCCGTCCGGACCGACCGCTCACAAAACCAGGGAGTACGAAGGGCAACACTTCGTGATGTTGATGTCATGATCATGATAAACCCACAGCGGCTATATAAACACCGATCGAGCACACTCAGTCTCATTCTACATGGTGCTGCCGTGGCAGCCGGATGAGCGGGGGGGAGGGGAGGGGTAGAGGGAAGGGGGCAAGAAAGGGGAGGCTGGAGGGAGGGGAGGGGGGAGAGAGAAAGAGGGAGGGAAGGGGGAGAGGAGAAAGGGAGAGAACATGGCGCTGCCATGCGCCGGAGAGAAGGGGTATAAGGAGGTATAACACATTCAATAGTGAGGTGGTTAATGGAGTACGTCATGCTGCTATTCCGTGGTTCCTCCCTACCCTGTGATGCGCGCGATAGCGGGCGGAGCAAACCTGGTTATATAATAATGAGCAACGGAATTGATGAGACTCGTGGCGGACACGATTCGACCCTTATTGTAGCCAGAGAAGGCAAGCCAACCATACCACGGCCGTCAGCAAATCCGCTCATGCGGAAGAAGCGTGGGTTCTTTCTCAAATCGTCCTTGGAACTTATTACGCTTTTGGTCCAGTCCAGATTGGGTTCCGTTTCGTCCAACGAAAGTGCCTTCATCGCCTCAGCATTTTGTAATGAGATGATCACTGCGGATCACCTCAACCGTTATTGCGCCCACACATGTACTCCTCAATAAAAAGGCCAGGCCATGTAGGTAGGTGATTTAAGCCCGCAGTCACAAATGATTTCAGACACATTCTTGCATCGTTGCACAACCTTAAAGGCACAACCCAGGCAGAGATCGTGTGAACGCTTCTCCTTCGGTCTGTAGTATAGACCCCTAGAGGACAATCACAAATGTGGCGTTCTCGTGCACGGAAACCAACCGACAAGAGCGCTTGGGCCTTGCAAAGTAAGCTGCCAAGCTGCAGTTTTTTCTCTTATCAGGCTGTTGTCTGGCGATCTCTCATCTGTAGCGCCCCATACTCTCCTCTCCGCGCTTAGTCTCTCATTCCCTTAGCACAGCCGATTAGGAAGGTGAGTGAGCCCTTAACCTAAGCGTTTTCGACGGATTCTTTTCCTTTTTTCTTACTGCCGGCCCATTTCGCACCAATACATTCGCATTCGTGTGCAAGAGCCACACCAATGTGATCCTGGGGCATGCCTTCAATGTAGTTGAACACAGCGTAATGAAAGCTCCACCTCTCAGAGCAGGGTGAAAATCGTGTGGAGGAAATGGCCGCCTCCTTACGACCTCGTTTTTATCCTCCACACATCCTTTTTCATGAGAAAAAAAAACTGGTCTCAGATGTATGGGAGGGAAGCAGGGCCGCTACCGTGCGAATTATCCGCGGTTCAAATTTTTGCAAAGACTAGTGGATTTGAAGGGCTGATGACATTCTGCTGATAGATTTTTTCAAAGATGCTGAAAGCAGGACAAAGCTCTCAGTCAACCGAAAAGCGTGGACTTCTCCTGAGGATATCTACGAAAAATGAAGTGAACCTAAACTTTCGAAACACACTGTATATGAAGGTTTTCTAGGGCGCTCTGCCGAAGCCGGTGAAGGTGAAGAAACGAGCGCCTGTTCGCTCCGATCCTTCTGCAGGACGCCTTCCCTCCCCACATCGCCGTAACGAACATCATGAACCAAGCCTTCAAGCAGTTTCCATTTAACCCATTCACAACGGCGCCCTTTTTCCACTTTTCGGTCGCGTGGGACGGAACGCGATTTTGTGGGCGCCGCCGCCTCACCTCAGATTTTGTATTGTAAATGAACAAAAACATGAATGTCACAAAATAATTCTGCAATGTCCAATGCGTAAAGATTATCTGACATATAATAGTAGGATTTCGATGAAACGATTAGTAGTGGTAATGCAAAAACACACTCATTCAATCTTCCTGCAGGAGAAGTTAAAAACCTTTCAGACTCGATTGTTTCGATTTACCCACTTATCTTTTCATTCGGACCGATTTGCCTTCAGTTCTAGCAGCCTTTTCATTCACACGTTTAGTGCAGTAAAAAGAAAAGGATTCGAATTGCGGGCTATGTGTACATACAGTGGTCACGCTGATAAATTCCTCCCCAATAACTCTAAATTGCTGACACCAAACCATGTGGCTGGAATTCGTGTCAGATCTGCGTTCCTTGAAAATTAAACCGAAATGAGTTCCATGGTGGAGGTGCTGAACTGAATTTTGACGGTGGGGCACTATACTATACAGAGGTTTCCTAGGGTACGTCCATCGAGCCAGTGAAACGCAAGAAAGGGGCGCGCCGAAACGCTCCTTACAAGGGCGACAAAGATGCACGTTTTCGGACGTACTGGAAGGAATTCAGCGGATCGACATTTTCGAAACCTACCAAATCTCTTTCATTAATATGTATTTTTTGCCATTTTGATGCAGATTCTCGCCAGCTGTTGGCGACTGCTGTGAATCTGCCAGGCACCCGGTATTCGTCGTGATCTTCCCCATGTTCGTGTGATCCACATTTGCCATTGTCCTTTCCTTTCTTTAAAAAAAACTTTTAAAACTTTTTATTAGGCCGCCACACAAATTAGAAACACAAACCTTGCCACCACACGGCAGGATCACTAGACATGCTTGAGAGAAGTTCACTTAGAATGAAAGGATTGGGTTAAGCGAAAGGGAAGCTAGAGAAAGGGTACATTAGAGTAGAATCTCATTCTATAGTCACTATAAAACGGATAATGGCCTAGCAAAGCTGCACTGCTTATGCATGCGCAACCGATCAATCCATATGGGTTGGTAAGCTCATCACTACATGTTGCTGTTGTTCCAAAACAAACAATAATACAAACAGGCTATTTTCTCGCTTGAGCAACCCCGTTGAAATAGAGCTCTTCGAACAGTTTTTGGCATTTTCCTGATTGTTATATCTCTGAACAGTGTTGTGATCAGGTAACTGTGGACCACCACGAACTTGGTAAAACCTGAAACATACATAGTTAAAGGAGTCTTGTTAGTGAAAATCATGATTCTAATATGTCACCTACTCCTACCCGCCCAACCCAGCTTTACTCTCATCAAAAATTGTGATCGCTCCGTTTTTGTCGAATTCCTCTACAGTCACCAGGCAGCAATTCCTGAGTGAATTCTGATCCGTAC
>MU869529.1:0-14112 GCA_036418205.1 Ostertagia ostertagi | reverse complement strand
TGATCCGTTCAACATTTTTTTGTAACCTGTTTTCGATTGTTTGATGTTTCGTTCTGGATTGTTTGTGATAAATTTGTTGTTCTATGTTATTTGTTCTGTTTCATCGAGATTGGCTATGATATCGATATGGTGTACATCTGAAAACCAGCAAAAGACCCAACGATTGAAATCAAATGCATGGCGCATCCCGGGGATCCACTGGTCGCCCAGTTCGCTACCGAAGGGAAGAATTTCGCTCAAGGTAACCAGGCCTTTCGTTCTTCTCCTATCGATTGAACGCACAGGTCGCGATCGCATACCTGGAGAAATTCTTACTTTAGAGGAATCCTTCCTTAAAAAATCGTGGCTCTATCTCATGTATAAATCAATGACTTGAGATAGATTCGCGATAAGAAGGACAAGAACAAGTAACAATTCAAGAAACCGCATAGACTCTTGCGGGTACGTGGAACTTTAAATGTTGTCACTAGCGATCACAACTGACATACTCATGTTGGTAGAGAATGCAAGAACGTCCCAAAAAGGATTCCTCTGAGCGTCTTTACTGCGAATAGAGTAGTTTCTGAAGGAAGCCGTTTCTTCGAAGTGTTGTACTTGGTATGGTAAGAAAGTCCTGAGCCGATTTTTTGAAAGCTCCAGAACTTTCGCTTATTGATCGATACCTAGAATCTGCTACGTGATAGATTATCGCTGTCGATCATACTTCTCCGCAGTAGGTATATATTAGCCGGGTTGCCTTCTTTAACTTTAATCATGATGTCGATTCCACAAGAGCACTTTCGAGCGATCATCTTCAATGAATGGCGCTGCGGCACAGGAGCAGTGGAAACCGTCAACATCAGCATCGCATTGGGAAGGGACACCACTTCCATCATCAGTGCCAAGCTCTGGTTCGCAGGCTTCGAGAGGAGGAGACACGGCTTCCGAAACAAGACAAGGTTGGGAAGCCCCCAAACAGTGGAAGACTCCACCGTTCTCGGCGCTGTCGAAGAGGATCCGGAGGTTAGCACCCGCAGCCTTGTGATAAGACTCGGGTGCACCCATCCCACAGTCCTCGGTCCCCTCCACGCCCTCGCCACAGGAAAGTGCCGACTCGATGGATCCCTCATGTCTTGACCGATAGCACGCGGTTCAGGCGGGTACCCATTTGTCAGTTTCTCCTTCTTTGTCCGCACCGAAAGGAGTTTTTGGAAGGCATGATTACGAGAGATGAGAGTTGGGTCCTCTACGATTCTAACAAGCACAGTGCCGTGTGGCTCCCTCGAGGAGAAGACCCGCCGACACAAGCAAAATCGGACCTTCACCCCAAAAACTGTCTTCTTTGCTACCTCTGGGATTCGTGAGGAATGTTGTATTATGAGATGCTCCCGCAAGACATACCGCTACCGGCAGCATTTACGCCAGTCAGCTCCAGAAACTAGCGGACGCTGTTCAAGAAAAACGACCGAGACGAACTTCTGTCCACCTACTCCACGATGACGCCAGGCCCCACATAGCTAAAGAGACCCGTGCAAAATTGGAAGAGCTGATCTGGGACGCGGTTCCCCACCCACCCTATTCCCCTGACATTGCCCTCTCTGATTATCACTTATTTCATCCCCTTAAGGCATTCCTAGCGAAGAAAAAATTCACCAAAGTTGAAGACGTTGAAAGAGCGGTCAGCGATTTCTTTGACTCTCAGTCTGCTCAGTTCTGGGAGAAGGGGGTCGCTGACCTGCCCATTAGGTGGGACTCTGTAGTGAGTAACAATGGTGATTATATTGTTGAGTAGATTCCATTGTACGCGGAATAAAAAAGTAAAGCACAAAAAAGTGTCAAACGGCTCAGGACTTTCTTACCATCCTAATACTTTTGTTAGGGCTGCTTTTGCTTGTTTTGCGGAAATGTTCAAATTGTGTCCCATTCTGTGTAGTGTTTCTTATGTAAAGTTTTAAACACAATCAAAAGAAGCCCATTCCTGTGGGATTCACACGAATCGCCAAGCAATCAGTCCAGAGTTTTAGACAAATGTAAGCCAAAAGCTTAAAGCCACTATCGATACAACCAGGATGAGCTATGCATTTCGATTTCCTGCTGCGGTTCATACCATACCACACAGAATGATTGGAATGCTTGTACCAGAAGCTACGGAATTGGAAGGCGGTGCATCTAAGCCGCAAAGGACGAGCACATCGTGCTTAAAGCGAGAGATTGCGATAGGATTCTGTTGTGCTCATAGTGGAAGTGGAAGATGCTGAATAATGCCCTAGTAGCGAAAAAAGCAAAGAAATCCGTCAAAAACGCGCAAAATGGGACCACTTCCTCTGCCCGTTGACCTCCGATAATGGACGAGTTGGCAACCAACTAAGAGGTCGTCGGCACTCGTTAAACCATAGCTGCCATCATACCACCAGAGATCATACCTTGATTGATATAGCATTCCATGAGAAAAAAATTGGATACGCGCTCGAAGTGGCATACCTTATCAGAATGATAATCGAACAGCGATCTGCTGAGGGGCGGAGCACAGGCGGAGGCGGAGCTCAGAAAGGATTGGCAGCCCCAGGGCGCTGCAACGAGCGCACCTTTAGTCACAAAAAGGCCACATCTCGATTCCTTTGGGCTCTAGCTACTGCTTGAAGTGCTGCTCGTTCTTCCATGCTGCACAGAAATTTTATCGTAATTTCTCGCTTTAAACAAGGTGCTAAAGTTAAAAGCCGAAACGGACCTATAACAAACCTAGTTGATCCATACAATAAAAGTACGTGGGAATTTAAGCGCTTCGGTCCGTGCAAAGAATTGCGGGGATCTGCAGATGTGCAGTTCAAAGCTTTGATGAGCCCAGGTAAGTTATGTGAGCCGATTCATAAGAGATATGAAGGCCTAGTCAAGATGAATTGAATTCAATCCGTAGTTTTTGCGCATAGTATGCGAGCGCACGTACCATTGCACTACCTTACCCCTATCTCCTCACAACACCATAGAAGAAAGATTCCACGATAAGCTTGGACGTAGAAGAAGGGTAATTACCGATACAAATGGATGCTCGTCACCTGAAGGTTTGGGACGAGCACGATTCGCACTGAAAAGGATGCCCCAGCGAAGGGCCATACCTGCGCTGCCCGCGCTGCGGCATGAACATCCTCTCACTGTCGGACTCTAGCCGTGTAGCAGCGAGAACGTGAGCATTGAAGAGAGCAGCATCGATAGGAAGATCAAGGGGTAGAGGAAATGTTTCATTTCTCGAGTTTTGACCGCTTCTCGTGATTTTTTTCTTTTTTTTTGCAGCACTGACCACCTATACCTTCAATCTAATGGGCTATCTTTTCATCGTAAACTCCGCGTCTAATTTTTAATTTGCTTGTTCGTTACAGGGTGCGTGATGGGATTGTGTATGAAGGGTTCAGCAATGGTTGCCAAATGCTTTTTCCATGTAAATTCTCTTAACTTCTCTGAAAATTGATCTGGCTTCAATTGGTCAGACACAATATCTGGTCAAGCGCTTACATATAAAAATCAACTGCAATCATTTGATATGTCCGCCCCTGTCGCCTTGATTACCGATCTGAGACGGTGATTCTGATTCTGATTCTAGGTGATTAACTTTATGTGTTGTAGACCTCCCTGGCTCCGAAGAATGCGAGCTTCATTCTCTTCACCAGTTGAAGAATGGAACTCTCCCCGTGTAGAAGGTGGGCTGGGCTGTTGTGTGGGTACTTGAACTTGGGAGCCTAGACAACCACTCCGCGACTTCGCTACAGCCATGGGTGATCGGTGACTGTGGTGACTAACTGTTCGAATTATTCGGTTGTCCCATAAGTAGTGTTGTCAGTGTGTTTTTACACTATGTCACATTCCGTTCGAAAGAGCATTGTCTGCTCTACAAGACGCTATGTTTTCCTTCCACTTTGTTCCAGGGTTTTCAAATTTTAGGCCTGCGAAATGGGAGGTCCAGCCGACAAAAATTGACCAAACCGACAACTAGCTCTAACTCTATTTTACATACCTTAGGAGGCAACAGTATGCACTCCTTATGAATACTCCAAAACTAGACAAAAACACTCCAAAGCAAATTTCTATTTCATGTCACTGTCACTGAATAGAATTCTACTGCTGAGTTATACTGGCATCAATGCATTGTTGTTGTTTACTACTTTAGCGCCACACTCCACCGAGCGTAACAAACGGAGAGCTTCTGCAAGAAAACAAATCATGAACTTTTGAAAAAGGGACACGTAGATGACATTAAGAATATAAGTTAACCATGATGATGAAATAGCAAGTAGAAATATGAAATAGTAAGTAGAAAGGCCGAAGTTATCACAAACAGATAAGTGGGAAATGGAAGGAAAAAACAAAACGCAACAACATTTTGCAAAAATAATTATAACAACTATTGGGTCACTAGTTCTTCGAGATTAAGTCGCCTAACTTCGCACTTTTTTCAAGCGTCTGCGGGCCGAAATTTTATTCCTGGTCGGCCTGTCATATATTTTCGCATAATCATATTCATGTACACTCATAGTTAACTCTCTAGTTAAGCCATTTCAATTTTTTTTTCAAAAGCTAAACGAGGTTTTTCGTGTGAGTATATAAAAGTCCCACACTAAAGCAGTGGACCAATGTATAATATGTCCAAGGCACCTAGGAAGACCTTGAAATCACTAATTTGTAGCAGCCCTGCTGACAATCATGCCCGTCAAAACTGATGTTACGACAAATATATTAGGTTGTCTCATAAATAGTGTCGCTTTTTTTCAACCAAAAAATTTTCATCTAAATCCCCATGCTTTTACATCGAGTTATATACCATTCGAAAGAGAATTGTCTGCTCTACAAGATGCTGTGTTCTCTTCCATCTATGTTCCATGGTTTTCAAATTTTAGGCCTGCGAAATGGGAGGTCCAGCCGACAAAAATTGACCAAACCGACAACTAGCTCTAACTTTATGTTCCCTTCGGAGAAATCAATCAATGATGTACCCTCTACTTATGCATGACCTCTTCTAAACATTACACTATTAGGTTTCCCAACAAGTCGCATCATTCCATTTCCAGACCCGGTTTTTCAACCAGAACTCGACGGTTGAGCACCATTACCTGAGATCGAGGTCGAAATTTTTTTACAGCCGAGACATTGAAAAACTAGTAGAATTTCAAGAACAAGTCGTGACTAAGTTAGGAATGTACGCCTGGTTGGTTTTCTCATCTCCTCAAGGATAATTTCTTTCAAAGAAATGCGGTCACTTTTGTGGACAAAGCACCTTACTCCTAAACCCTAAAATTCGAGCTAATTCCTAACAAACATCAAAACAAAACAAATGAGCGAATAGCATAAGAAGAATAATAAAGAATAAGTAGAATATGAAATAATATAGAATAAAGATAAAAAACAACAAAACAAAACAAATGAGCGAATAAAGCAGAAGAAGTGCTCACAAAAGATACACCAGTTGATATAAAACAATAGCGTTTCAGAGGAAGAATTTCAATTTGAAAATTGCCATGGCTTATCGGTCGGCCAATTCGAAAAGAAACAGGGCAAACCTTTTTCGGCAACCTAAGGGTGGAATGTTCAGAAGAGGTCATGAGTAAGTAGAGGGTACATCATTGATTGATTTCTCCGAAGGGAACATAAAGTTAGAGCTAGTTGTCGGTTTGGTCAATTTTTGTCGGCGGGACCTCCCATTTCACAGGCCTTAAAATTTGAAAACCATGGAACATAGATGGAAGAAGAACACGATATTTTGTAGAGCAGACAATTCTCTTTCGAATGGTATATAACTCGATGTAAAAGCATGAGGATTTGGATGAAAATTTTTTGGTTGAAAAAAAGCGACACTGTTTATGAGACAACCTAATAGAAACCTACAGTACTCGCCGTTTGAAATCGAAAATTCACGCGAATAACGCGAATCCTCGTTAATTTCGTGAATTCGTTATAAGTCGGGTCAGAGTGAAGTATTCCAGAAACGGAAAACACCGTTGAACTCAGCTCTTCAAGCGCTACAAGATGGTGCTAAAATTTTTTCAGAAAGCTTGATTTCGGAATGCGCCATGCACTCGATTTCATCTCAAAAAGTAGTTGCTCGCATGTGATGTGTATATAATCCCGCTTATGCGGGCTAACCGCTACACACAAAGAAGGGCCTCAAAACTTACCCCAGAATGCGCCACGTACTCAATCTCATCCACTACATTGTGAGATTAGATGAATGTTATTTTCCGAATTCTTAGATCTTCATTTCGTTTTCAAGCGCTTACTAGCTTTACGTGTTCCCTCTGCTCTCAATATCCATCCTCTGTATATCAAGTGGAATCTTTGAACAGTTCTCAGCAGGCATAGTGGGCCTATTATGTGACATTTTCCATTTTCAGAGGACATGTTTTGCAGAAAGCTGTGAAGATAGCGAACAATTTCCTTCACTGTCGTAGACTACGGTCACTTGTCTGTAAGGATTATATGGAAACTTGGTCGCAGGTGAGCGTTCCTTCCGTGGTGTGGCCCCAAACATGCCTCCTCGTCATGCCCTTGTGGAAAGTTCAGATTTTTTGCATTTCCAGATGAACTCGCAGACCTGAAATGTGCCCCGTTAGCTTCCCCGTGAAAAATGCTATCGAATGATATGCATTACTTCCCCAGTTGAAACTTTGGTTTTTCACCGTTTTCAGCCTTCCCCTATTGCCGGATCACTATCCCACGATTACTGCCCCAAAATCTCAAAGTTTCATTTTTCGTCGAAACTTTGTCTATTGGGGTAATTCGATGCCCTGATTACGAATATGACATTCATTTTTGATGCTGGTGTCATTTGGCGCCATTTGGCGCCGTTTGGCGCCAATTTGGCGCCACGGCTGTTTTCACCAAATCTGCTGAAACTTCGTCATTTGGGGTTATTTGGGGTCCTGATTACGAAAACGACACCCGTTTTTAGCGCTGGCGCCATTTGGCGCCACAGCTGTTTTCACCAAATCTGCTGAAACTTCGTCATTTGGGGTTATTTGGGATCCTGATTGCGAAAACCACGCCCGTTTTTAGCGCTGGCGCCGTTTGGCGCCAATTTGGCGCCACAGCTGTTTTCACCAAATCTGCTGAAACTTCGTCATTTGGGGTTATTTGGGGTCCTGATTACGAAAACGACACCCGTTTTTAGCGCTGGCGCCGTTTGGCGCCAATTTGGCGCCACAGCTGTTTTCACCAAATCTGCTGAAACTTCGTCATTTGGGGTTATTTGGGCCGAGCGTGCCGCACTGGACCATCGAACGAGACCAGGGTCTACGTTCATGCCCGAAAGGATTCCTTTTTCGAGAACTGTAACTTTCCTGAGTCCACGGTGTTCGCACTGCCCTATTTCTGGCTGCGCGACATGGGCAAGGTGAAGGACAAGGAATACGAGCTCAATGTGCCACACCAGTTCAATTCAGGGAGCGGTTCTTCCGCGGCGAATGTGTGGGGCACTTCAGGAGGAACCCGCCGATCATCGGAAGGTTTGGGTGCGAGATGGAAATTGACGAAACACTGGTTATCAAACGCAAATACAACCGCCGACGTTGGGTACGCAGGCACAAGTGGCTGTTTGGAGGCATTGAAAGAGGAAGTGGACTCCTTCGGATGGTCCGAAGGAAAGACGTTTCAACTCTACTGCGGCTCATCATGAAGTAGTACATCGAGCACGGTACTACCATCCTCAGTGGCAGCTGGAGAGCTTACAGTCGAATTGCTGCTCTGCCCAACGCATACAGGCATCTCCAGTGAAAACGTGAAATATGCTTCTGGCTTAGCTCACAGTTTTCCACGGTCTGGCTCCTTCCTGTCGTGGGAAAGTCTCCGATTCGATGACCTTTCCCACGGTCTGGCTCCTTCCTATCGTAGGAAATTCTGATTCGACTGACTCCTCCCTGTCGTGGGAAAGTCACGGTCTGACTCCTTCCTGTCGTGGGAAAGTCTCCGATTCGATGACCTTTTCCACGCTCTGAGAAAGGTGCCTAAGAGTACGCTCTGACTGTGAAGTGTTGTTTGTGACACCACATGGCGCCGGCGTCAAGACTGGAATGTTATATTCGTGATCAGGACCCCAAATAACCCCTATACACACGTTTTCAGCGGATTTGGTGGAAACAGCCGTGGCGCCAAACAGGCGCCAAACGGCGCCTAAATGGCGCCAGCGCTAAAAACGGGTGTCGTTTTCGTAATCAGGACCCCAAATAACCCCAAATGACGAAGTTTCAGCAGATTTGGTGAAAACAGCTGTGGCGCCAATTGGCGCCAAACGGCGCCAGCGCTAAAAACGGGCGTCGTTTTCGTAATCAGGACCCCAAATAACCCCAAATGACGAAGTTTCAGCAGATTTGGTGAAAACAGCTGTGGCGCCAAATTGGCGCCAAACGGCGCCAAATGGCGCCAGCGCTAAAAACGGGTGTCGTTTTCGTAATCAGGACCCCAAATAACCCCAAATGACGAAGTTTCAGCAGATTTGGTGAAAACAGCTGTGGCGCCAAATGGCGCGCCAGCGCTAAAAACGGGCGTCGTTTTCGTAATCAGGACCCCAAATAACCCCAAATGACGAAGTTTCAGCAGATTTGGTGAAAACAGCGTGGCGCCAAATGGCGCCAGCGCTAAAAACGGGTGTCGTTTTCGTAATCAGGACCCCAAATAACCCCAAATGACGAAGTTTCAGCAGATTTGGTGAAAACAGCTGTGGCGCCAAACGGCGCCAGCGCTAAAAACGGGTGTCGTTTTCGTAATCAGGACCCCAAATAACCCCAAATGACGAAGTTTCAGCAGATTTGGTGAAAACAGCTGTGGCGCCAAATGGCGCCAGCGCTAAAAACGGGTGTCGTTTTCGTAATCAGGACCCCAAATAACCCCAAATGACGAAGTTTCAGCAGATTTGGTGAAAACAGCCGTGGCGCCAAATTGGCGCCAAACGGCGCCAAATGGCGCCAAATGACACCAGCATCAAAAATGAATGTCATATTCGTAATCAGGGCATCGAATTACCCCAATAGACAAAGTTTCGACGAAAAATGAAACTTTGAGATTTTGGGGCAGTAATCGTGGGATATCCGGCAATAGGGGAAGGCTGAAAACGGTGAAAAACCAAAGTTTCAACTGGGGAAGTAATGCATATCATTCGATAGCATTTTTCACGGGGAAGCTAACGGGGCACATTTCAGGTCTGCGAGTTCATCATGCAAAAATGACGAGGAGGCATGTTTGGGGCCACACCACGGAAGGAACGCTCACTTGCGACCGAGTTTTCCACATAATTCCTACAGACAAGTGACCATAGTCTACGACAGTGAAGGAAATTCTTCGCTTCCTTTACAGCTTTCTACAAAACATTCCTCTAAAAATGGGACTTGTCACGTAATAGGGGGCAAAGGCATGACAAGGGGTGATGTTTGGGGTCACACCACGGAAGAACGCTCACCTGCGACCAAGGTTTCCATATAATCCTTACAGACAAGTGACCGTAGTCTACGACAGTGAAGGAAATTGTTCGCTATCTTCACAGCTTTCTGCAAAACATCTCCTCTGAAAATGGAAAATGTCACATAATAGGCCCACTATGCCTGCTGAGAACTGTTCAAAGATTCCACTTGATATACAGAGGATGGGATATTGAGAGCAGAGGGAACACGTAAAGCCAGTAAGCGCTTAAAAACGAAATGAAGATCTAAGAATTCGGAAAATAACATTCATCTAATCTCACAATGTAGTGGATGAGATTGAGTACGTGGCGCATTCTGGGGTAAGTTTTGAGGCCCTTCTTTGTGTGTAGCGGTTAGCCCGCATAAGCGGGATTATATACACATCACATGCGAGCAACTACTTTTTGAGATGAAATCGAGTGCATGGCGCATTCCGAAATCAAGCTTTCTGAAAATATAACAGCACCATCTTGTAGCGCTTGAAGAGCTGAGTTCAACGGTGTTTTCCGTTTCTGGAATACTTCACTCTGACCCGACTTATAACGAATTCACGAAATTAACGAGGATTCGCGTTATTCGCGTGAATTTTCGATTTCAAACGGCGAGTACTGTACTTATTGGACAACCTATTACCATGGTGCCGCAAGGGTCAACAGGCAACTAATGTAAAAAAATAATATGCAAAAATTCCCTCCCGTAAAACTTTCGAAGATTGTTCAGCTAAGTGACGAAACCAGGTTGCGCGGTGTTTTTTTGGGTAATGGCTACGAGATGGGTAGTCTGATCGTCATCTTTAATTCTCCTAACGTTATGAAAAATAGTCTTTGATGTTTGTCGAGTCGAAACATATCATTTTAGCAGTTCGTTAAAATACAATCCATTCAGATTAGTAACGTGTGGTAATACTACCAAGACCATCAGATACGAATATCCACTCACTGTTTATTAGCAAGGAATATGCGTCATGAATATCAGATCTCTTCTGGTATCGGATGGTTCAGCAAAAGCATGAAGGTTGAGTACAGCAGACGTGCGGGTCCGAGGGCGGCAATGGTCGGGTCCGGCGAACGGTCGGCGTCCAGGCGGCGGCTACAATACCCATCGTCCTCGCTCCGTCGCGGCTCCGCCTTCTGTAATCAGAAAGCTCATCGAAGCATCAGCACGGTGACTAAGCTTAACCTACAATCGATTTCTTCGTAACCCTAACTCATACACCTTCCCCATTTACCCAAGAACGTCCGTCCACGGACGTTGCATCACAAGAGGAACAGAAAGAAAAGAATGGGAAATGGGGAAAACTCACATTCGTGATGACATAAAAGAATTACGCGAATATATCGGGTAGGTCAGAACGATTGACGACGACGTCACGAGCGGTTGCCCATTGAAGGAGGCGATCCCAGTTATGCAATCGTCGTAGCGCCACAACGCGACCTAAAACAAACTGACCGTGGCGGCACCTAGTGACGGCCACATTCATCCTCTTTGGATCGTCCAGAAATTCGCCTGATGGTGTATCGATGTTGCTTCGTGTCGTGAGGACGATCGTCACATCAACCTCTCGGCCTTGGACCGAGTCCACGGTGTGGAGCTGGAATCCTAAGCGAGCAGCGTCGTGTTTCAGGAGGCGAGCTGGTCCTTATAGAAGGTGATCACGCCAATAGAGCTTGGTGGAATATCCTTGTGTAGCAGAGAACGGACTACTTCGACGCAGCAGGCGGCCTCCTCTTTGTTGGAGTGAGATTGAGCGTGCGACATCCTAGACGTTCCTTCGACATCGACGAATATAACGGAATCGAGGGGTTAGGCAGCTGAAGCTTGTCCGTAAGAAGAGTTCGCTGGTGGGGCTGACTGCCGCTGATGAGTGTGCCGTTGTAGACGAGCATGTTTGGGAGCTCGTTCAGTGCTGGATGGGCACGGAAGGTGGTGACAAGGGGGGCTAAGGGAACATCTTTGTTGAGTAGAAGTTCCATGAGTCCTTTTGCACCCAATTGGGCCGCCATTGTCGAGCGTGGGCAGCGAATATGTGGCTCCAGCTGATTCACATCCCCGACGTGTATCTGTCTTGCAAGAGGCAAGCGAATAGTCATGGCGACGAAGGCCGGTTCGGGGATCTGAGAGGCTTCGTCGGCTAGAAGTACACGGCAGCAAGACAATACTTCATGAAAGAGGCCACCCGGCATGGTAGCACGGAGGAGTGATGAAACCGTTATACACAGGATAGTCGGGAACCTGACTTTGAGATTTTACGCTAAGGCAACATGTGTCCTTGCGCCTCAGCTTCATGATTGGGTAGACCGGTTCGTACCCTCTGACGGCATTCACGCCTGCTCAAAGTCACGCTCGCGAAAAGGCTCTCCGAAGCTAACGAAATTGATTCCCTCTCCGATCGACGCGGAGTTTCTAATGGACGTAGTTCAGAGCTCGAGCATCATCTCTCTTTCTATGGTTTTTCTGGTTCGATATCTTTGGGAGCCTTTAGAGAGTTAGCATTGTCGGAGCTGAGTTACGATCTTAGCGTATGCGCTGATTATAACAAAAAGCTTCTGTCACGCGCGATACCGCATATTCTCGGGCAGGTGCCCACAGAAGGGGCCATCTCATTATTGGAACAGTGACGGACATACGGGCAAAAATTTCTCTATTTTGGTGAGGGGGCCAAAGGTTTCAACGGTAGTAGTTGGTTGCTCCCTCTTTGGAGTGAAAGTGTCTGCAACAAAACGGGAGAGGTCATGAGATGGAACGCGCTCGCGGGGTAGGAAGGGAGGTATTACGAGAACTCGCGGAAGTTCGGCGTCTCGCTGAAGTCGTTACGCAGGAGTCATGTAGGTCGTGTTTCTAATGGTCTGCTGTCATACCTTGGCGATTTACGCCGATGTTTCTTGTATCGCCGCTCGACGACATAGGAGGGGGCTAGTGCGAGCTTGACGAAGTAAGATGTGCCTCGCAGGCGGCGACAACTTTAGAGTACTCGCTTTATGTTTGTGTGTGTGACTTGGTCTGTATCAGTACTAGTTCTGTACCAATCCGTTGCGCGCGGTCGAGGTTAAGAATACGGTTGGCGAATGCGGTACGCGATGTCTCTATCGCGAGTAGATACTGGACATACCCTTGATCAGTATAGTCACTTCTTCATCGTTCGTCACAATTGATATACGTGGTGGTTTAGCGCGGACATCTTTCGGGAGAGAAAGCGTTGGGTCAAGCGTGACGTAAGCAATAACAGTTAAGTGCGATATGTCAATCTCTCGTATCGTGTTAGTGACAGCTATGAAGCTAAATTTGCATACGATACTAGCCTCTCAGACCTTCATACTCGGGAGCTCACTCTCTGCCGTCTAAGATGACCGTATGGTGAGTGGTAAGTTCTGCTTTCCGAGACTGTTGGTATCGTTACGATCGAATTAGATGATTTCTGGCGACGAGCATGCGCATAACATCTTCAAGACGGCGAAGCCAAATAGAGAACTGTACGCCCCCCTCGGTGGCACCTGAAAAGGGCGTTACGCGGGATGCCTGGGATTCTGGGTGAAACATTGCGACCGTGGGCAAGTCGTCCAACCGCTTACCAACCGCTGCGAAGGACTCGTTAAGCTTCTCCTTAAGAGCCGCGTTGCCCTCGTTGATCTTACGGGAAAGCAGGGCGGCAGTGGAGCAAGTGTCGTTCCACACCTGCGTAATGGCTGTCGACGTGGCGTCCCGGAGCATCTTAGCTTCACGTCCGCGGAGTGGGAAGTCATCTTGCAGGTCATCGAAGAGAGAAAATGACGAAGCTAAAGAAGCCTCCCCTTTGATGGTTGGTTTAGCGTCCGACAATGCTTGGTCAGTAAGCTGGGCAGAAGCCCCAAGAGTTGATGACGATGAGGACTTTGCAAGACTGCGGGTAACGGGCATGATGCCTTGTACCAGACTGGTCATGAATGGGCTGAGCAGAAACCTATATAGGATATGTGTGAGTGGGCGCAACGGGATAGGATGAAAACATTTTAAGAGAAAGTCCGGAAGAGAAAAACATAGTTAAAGATGTTATGAGAAGCGCGATGCCTTAAGAAAACATAAATTGATATTCTCAGCCGAAGAAAAGAAGGAGCTATGTTCTGAAAAGTTGAAAGAAAAACACAAAAGAATCTGAAACATAATGCATCGCATCAGGCCGATGGGAACGGTTCAGAAGCAAGATGAGAAGCGGAGATAAGGCGCTAAGCGCAGAGTCCCGCCAACAAGGCTGTAAACATCCGCGCAACTTAGCTGTAAACATCCGCGCAACTTAGCTTGCCACCCACGCATGCCTCTGCCGCGGTACAGTAACTACCCAAAGAAAGCGAACCTCTACGATACTAATAAAGCACTGAGATGGTGACCCACAGGGTCCTTACAAAAGGAAGCAAGGATGCGCGAAAACGGAGCTAATACGACTTGCTGGACTGCTTGAAGCTAAAAGATGCATCTGATACCTACTGGTGCGCAATACCGAGTCGACTGAAATTCCATAACCACTTCATACAGCTTGGAGCTACAGGGGTACCGTCCCCGAGTGTACACTACTTGTCCCGAAAATTTTCACCACATGGATAGGACTAGTCCTGCAGGTATTCAAAAGGCTCACATAAAAGAAGACAGACGTTGCCGTGGTCGGCAATAATCGTATGTCGGAAGGCTGACCAAAAGGTCCAAGCAGAAAAAAAGGAAAAGAAAAGGC
>MU869528.1:24943-43434 GCA_036418205.1 Ostertagia ostertagi | reverse complement strand
CGACAGTGATGGCACGATCTCTGTATTCACGGACCTAATACGTTTACTCGCGGAATTTTTATTAATGTGCCCAATCCCGTGCCTTGCTTTCAAGAAATAATCCTAAAGAGACTTCTTACCCATGTCTTTTCGAAACGCTACCCCTTTTCTCCGAATCTGACTCCCGAGCTCCCTAGACCTGAAAAACATCCCTGTTCATTGGGAAATCTCAACGGACGGGTTATCCGGGTCGGCATTTCATGTTTCTGCAAAAGTCACTAGCCGAAAATGCTTTTTACTTTTTTGCCAACACATCCGATTACTGGGAAATTTTACACCCAAATGAAAAATATCTCGGTAATTGAAAGTTCCCGAGAAATTGAAGGAAAACGCAAGACGCAAAAAGGCGCTATCGCAATATACGGGGCATTAAGCGAACGTTTCTCCGTTTGTCAACATGTCTAAACGTGTATATGTATAAACGTGTGAAAAAGGGGGTTGGAGTGACAGAAGAGCTGATGCTTGACCTAGTGTTTAGGCTATGCATCTTAAAGGAAGGGAAGAAAGCAGAGATGGTTTCGAGGCGCTATCGCAAGTTAGGGGCGTTGTGGTGCCAATGCACTTCAAACCGCGCAAATCATCTCTTTTCTGTTAAAAATAAAGTTGTGCGCCTTAGGTGTAGAAGAAGAAGCACCAGATTGCGTGAGCAATTTTTTATTTCTTCATTGTTCCCCTCCTCGAGCGCTTAGGGCCTGTTCATAGTTTGAGAATTCGGCGAAGATGCGAAGAAGCGATTGGTAGCACGTTCGCACAAGAGACGCACGCGCCGCGACGCTTCAGGAATCAATCAATGAACCGTTATTGATGTTTAAAGAGTTTCCGAGGGAAAAACGCAGATTGAGAAGATTATCGAAAATAGAATACTTTAACGGCGACATGTCAATAAATAGATCTTGAAAAGTAATGGACAGTAGAAGAAAAGAGTAAATAACAGCAGCAAAACAAAGAAAGAATAGATTCTTGAAAAGTAATAGTAAGTTAGTCGATATGCACTCACTTCATTTGATAGAATCGCTTGGTCGCATTATCGCATCTTCGCATCTTCGCCGAATTCTCAAAGTATGAACGGGGCCTTATAGCTAGAGTATGCCCCCTTATCTTGCGATAGCGCTTAAAAGGATTAGTTGTTACAAAATCAGAATAAAAAACCAGTGCATGCGTAATAATGGAACCGCTAGCGTTGGTTCAGAATAACGCGTTTAAACGCGTTATGTTCGAAGCTTCAATCAGGTTCTGGCAAGTATATAACCACGACTTGACCAGAATGCACATGTTTAGACCAGATGCCCCGTATATTGCGAACCAATAAATCCCTAGCGATTTATTGCTTTGCTTTTTTTGGTTTTTTGATTTTTTTTTTTATCAAGACCAATCTCGGGCAGATTGTAACTTTGCGAAAGTTCCGTTGTCGTTTGCCGTCTAAATTTAAACCTACACATCCCGAGTCGAAGAGAAGACCATTGCTTCAAATGAAACCCCTGTAATCTAAGCTTATTTGACAACAAGAAACCAGTTTAATCAATTCTGCTGCTCTGAGTATTGCTGTTCTGACGGCATTAAACATGGCATGTGTCGTCCTAGTGTCATGTTGAATGTCAAATCTCTCTCTCTCTGAGAGAGCCATCAAAAATTTAGTTCAATTTTTGTGGTTGTTAAGCTTTTGGGTTGTGCATTGTGCGGGTGAACAACATTATTCCGATACTGTTTGCCTCTAATAAATGATGACCAGCGCATCTCCAGATTATTTTGAGATCTTGTCCGGAGTAGATCGGTCCGTGTTGAGAATAGCGTTTTGTGACTTAATGGCAGTGAATGCGATGACTGGGAGGCGGAGCTATCATGTGACTCAACGAGCGCCGCTGGTGGATTGCGGTCCCGACCACGCCCTCCACCATTGATTCAATGGAGGCCGCCGAGGTTACCAAAATCACAGTCATCACATCCAGACGGGGTCAATAACGGTCCAGGAATTCTTCGACCATGGCTATCTACTGTGTGCGAGTGTAGTGTCGGAGTAAATGTACGTGCGGAGAGCACAGACGGCTCGCGAGTGGCCGACGAGTAGAATATCCCGCACCGGACAAGCGTAAGTTCGAATCACGGGCGAAACAATCCTCAACGACGCGTTTGCCGTTTCGGCTCGACCGATTCTTCATCCTACTCCATGGCTCTTGCAAAGTGTTTCATATCTTCAGTATTTTTTTCTTTCTCTCGACATTTTATAGCATACTGTAATCACACCCTATGCAAGCCGCTTGTCTTCTCAGTAAAGGTACCAAACGACTTCCGGTTTTATCTTTACATTTTTGGTCATTCACTTTGGCCCGTCGAATCTTGGTCTACGAGGAATCGGTCAATTGGTCATTCGCCGTTTGACATGAGATCGTAGCTCCAATGACGCGTCTTGCGAGCGCGACTCCCAATCGTTTTCGTTATCTGCGGAACGATTCTCCGAGGCGATTTTTCTCTTTGTGACTTTCCCACTGTGGCACCCTCTACATCACCTTAGCTCTTTCTTTATTTCCTGTGCAACTGCGAAAAGCTGTTTTGTTTTGATCACCATGTGAAGAACTATCACATATGCTCACGAATTATTGAAATTTTGTATATTTACGAGCCTGTGTCCTTGTGTTTTGTCCCGTGTGTCAAAGTTCATCATAATAGAAAACCTAAAAAGACGGACGAGAGGAAAATTCCAAAGTCTGTCTCAGCCACATGTCAAGTGGGGACGCAAATCAACAAAATAACCAAATATAGACACTTTTTGGGCTCGTATGAGAAGCCATGAAAAAATGCAAAAACTTCGCTTCTATGGATCCGATCCTGTGACTCTCCCGTATGCGTCTAGGGAGATATCCATTAGCGCCACTTTGCCAACCACGCCTCTCTGGCCTATCGACTACTGCGACACCCGTGGTAGGTACAGGCAGACTGTAGAGGACTCCCAGTGAAAAAACGCCCATAAGTGAGAAGATCCCCCTCCATAACCTCTTTCAGAGATCGTCCGCCGATAGCGCGATAAAAACGATTTGAGCCTCAGGCGCTCGCCAGTCCGGTCTCATGGAACTCACATCCTCATTATAAACTCGGCGGAGTGACCAGTTGAGCATTCCTCGTGAGTACTAATCATTTTCCATCGTCCTTTGTTTGAAAGTTTTCAGTTCGTTAATCTCGTTTTTTGGGCTATCCGTATTGTCTTTTCTTCAAGTTTGCAACTACTTATTTATTTATTATCATAGCCTACTGACGGCAATGTTATCGTTCTTCAAGAAAGTACATGAATAAAAAACAAAACGTAACAATAGGGATATGAAGGCGCAAAATCGAGCAGGAAAAAGAATTCAGGTCATTATGCAATCAGCTGGATGTATGTATTCATAGTACTACATTTGGGTGGAGAAGAGAGGGGGCAGTGGTCCAGCAAGGAGACGAAGGACATTGGCCGGCCAACATTGCAAGACGCTGCCGCGGAATGGCTTCCGGATACCAAATTAATAGGTACGCCAACTCCCTTCAGGGGCCATATAATAGGAGAAAAGGTCTATTTCGCAACATAAAAGGAACATAATGTCTTCTACTTTTTTATTGTTGCCTTTTCTGATGAACACGGTTGTTTAGAGAAGGCATTGGTTCGCCTTCTTCGTCTCTTAGAAGAATTGAAATTTCCATCATTTTCGACGAAATCTTCTGGAAATATCTCTATTCTTTCTTAATTCTCTCACTTAAGAATTACTCTTACCAATACAAGGAAGAGCGCCTGAGAAAAGAAAGTAGGTGCAATCTGATTGACGCACTTACACACGCATTTAATTTTCGAACCCTATTAATGAAGGTTTTATTTAGATGATCGCTCTACCCCCACACCTCAAAGGACGGTAATCATTAGTCGTCTAGAATTTAGTAGATTCTGTTCTTTTCGTTTTGTGCTGACCTCACCTTCGAGGCATTCTGGCATTTCAATCTATGATGAGGGGGCCAAAGATATCAAAGAAAAATTTATCGCAGTGAATAATCACACCGTGACCTGGGATGGCAATTTATTCATTTACATTGATATAGAAGCATAAATAAATAAAAGATTCGGCGCTGATCAATCCTATTTTGGGATGTGCCAGGCATTCTACTTTCCTTCAAAATCATTGTCGCAACACGAATGCGATTTCACTCATCCAACGGCTTGAGGAGGGTACCCCCCAGGAGGCCCGTCGCGCGGCAAGAAGGCAGAGTCGGCGGACGAGTTGCAGCGCGTGATGTGCGATGTAGGACGTGCATGGAACATTCTATTTAACTTGACGCGAAATCCCTACAGTACGCGCGCGACTCGTCCGCTGACTTTGCCTTCTTGCCGCGCGACGGGCCTCTGGGGGTACCCGGCTTGAGGGGACCACCCGATTAGACAAGCTCGGTATTACCACAAGACGTCCTTTCAGGACAAGCTCAGCTATCGCTTAACGTTCTAGCAGTACCAAGAAAGAAGCATAAGATACTGTTAAGGGTTCGATCCCCCGTGGCGACTAAATTTTGCATTTGGGTTGGCGCCTACGGTTTGGTGCCAAATCGCGCTAAATATCAAAATCAGATGTCAAATTCATCGTCAGGACCATTTTGAAGCCAACAAGTGGCCGCCAACTTGATTGCAAAATTTATGTCGCCGCGGAGAATCGATCCATCAATGTATCATTCACCAGTTTTTTGACATTACTTGAATCATTCAGCGGAAACGAAACATGGTGTTATGGTCCATACGCCCGTCCTTACAACAAGCATGAAACCATAACCAGAAAGCGCGGTTGGCCCTGAAAGTCCCCCCTTGTCAGACAAGTCTGGCACCAATTAAGCGATCTCGGAGGGATGGGAGGCTTGGCTAGCCTGGACGGTACACGACCTAGGATTTGATCCCCCCCGAATAAGCGCGCGTGTTAACCAGCGCCACTTGCCGTACCACCCGCTTTACGTCTATTACATTGATACATGCTAATTATTTTTTAGAGTCCATGATTATATTTAAACTTCGCCGGTTGTGGAAATTACTTGAGTCAAACACTGAAAAAATTTTGGCCTCTCTATAGATCTGTTCCAGATATCCAAGCACTCTTTTCCTCGAGTTGGAGAAAGGTCCTTTGGACTGCGGTTTCGCCCAGTCTTTACAATGAATCGCGGGCAGGGTTGGGCTGTTCTGTCAAGCTAGGCATCAACTAGTCGACCCCATGAAAGGCACTCTAATTGGCAGGGGCTGGGTCCAGGGCATTGCTTAGAAAGTTTGACCATTCTCGACTCCAAAGGGTCCTCGTAGTTGCTCTGCTGTGTGTTGGGCTCAGCACGTACCCAGCCATGTGTAAGTTACAAAGTGATAGTTGGATAGGCTTCAAAAATGCGTCATTTTTATCCCACTGTTCCGACTATCGCAATCGTAGCTTTCTTGGCACATCTGTTTTTTGCAAGCGGAGCTTCGTCCCAAACATTCGGCCACTCCACTGCCACACCCACCTGCGGGATTCTGTCCTCGATGCGTATCCTCACCTCAAACATCACACAATTGGACGTGCCAACTACTCGATTTCCAGGTTCTAAGAAATCCGGCGCCCTGTGGACGTGCTTTTCTTCGCCATATTTTTACCCACATCGAGCACATCTCCGCTCGCCCTCAAGTGGCTACACGTCATTTTTCAGTACCTGCTTCCGGCATTCTCAACGTGTCATCGCCAACTGTGTACCGATTTTTAGTGTACCGTTTAACGTTCTGCTGTCTTCGGCCCCTTGTATACGTCAGCCGGTAATACGTTTAATGTACTTTCCTCGGTAAAATGCGGCTTGACCCGCCGCCTTCGATTCGACCCGACTTCCGGCCTAACCTCGAAAAGCTTTTTGTGGCTCAAACCCGGGTACGACCCGCTCTTCCGACCGCTTCTCTCCTACATTTATTGGGCGGTTGGTCCCCCCCTTCATTGTGAAACTTTATAAGGGTGCAGTTAACACGCGTACTCAACCCCAATTTTTTTTCCCTTGGTGAAGTTCATCAAGCCACTCAGAATATTTCCCATAATTTCCCCGATATTGGGGTCGATCCATGTGGAGATCGCGGATGCCTTCGACGCCATGAATTGTTCACAAATCCATGAAAAATGATTCTCAAAAGATCAAATGAGGGGCAAGAGGCCCCCACATGCCAGTGGTCAGCGTTTCAATCAGAACGGGCCGATGGGGGGGAACGTCGTCGTGCTTCCCTCTGAGAGGCGCCATTTTCAAAACTTATTTTATTTAATAACTGCTGTTTTACGCCGCAGTTCGCTTTGCGAAAGTTATCACGAGAATGCCTAATTATCAGCAAAACTTTTGGTCAAGCTGGGACTCGTACCCGAATCTCTTGCTTTCCAATCAATCGCACTACAACTCAATGGGGTTGTATTTGTGGGTAAACCCTTCACGTATGGTGAAACAGGGTTAGGTCGACTTATAGGGATATTGTTCTTATCACCAACATAATCGTTCCATTTAAACAGCTTAGGGGCTATACGAGTACAGGAAGGTTAAAAGCGGAAATGTAAATAAATACTAGTCGCCCCGCCCGTCATAATAAATAATGCCTTCACTTTTGCAGATCATTTTAGGCACTGCGATAGGCTGCAAAAACTCTGGGCGCCGCGAGCAGAGACCAAACGTCAAAGGGACGGAAGTGCATAGAATCCGTTTGAACGATCTTGACGTCAATTTCAAGGGTGAGGATGGGTGGAGTCACTCGAACAGCCCAAGCCACTGGTGCCCTTTCTATGCACCTCTGAGCGGCAGAGTGGGTACAACCTCTGCCCTTGTAAGCCTGCCTAGGCTAGATGTGGTAGCGTACTCTAAGGTGGCGACTTTGAGCAGTGGTTATTTGCACGCCAGTACATTAACTATGGAAATCCCTAAATAGTATTTGTTGGTTTCTCCTCCCAGCAATTGTTGCACCTTTTTTAAAATTTACTGCGCGCCTCTGCTTTAGCAGTCATTGTTATTTATAATAGAATATTGTTTTTAAGGAATTATGACGCTTGTATTTGACTGCGTGGAATTGATCTCTTCTTGACTCTGTTTCCAAACATGCTTCCATCTCCTCTTCTATCATTCGAAAGGAACAAATCAACCGGCGACCAATAATTCCTTTTTGGGATGCGCCGCGCATTTACCTTCTTTACAAAACCATAGCGATAACTGGCTGCAATTTCGTCTATACAGCAAATTATATCGGTCGACTAGGGTTTGTTTTATTGTCCTTTCACACGATTCTAATACCATGGCGAGTCTGAGTGAGGTTCGGAAGCTGAGCGAAGCGTTTTAGGATGGAAGTTGGCCAGGAATTTCGGCATAGGAGGTAGTGTGGGATTGGTTTGGCGAGAGGTTCAGGCTTCTCTGCGTTTGAACTGCACGCTTGATTTTTTTTACATTTTTCCCCTTCAGACAAGGGCGGAAGTGGTGTAGTGACAAGTGGCGCGCTTACCACGCGAGCGGTCCGGGGATCAAATCCTGGGTCGTGAGTCGCCCGGGCCAACCAAGCCTTCCATCCCTCCGGGGTCGGTTAATTGGTACCAGACTTGTCTGGGAGGATAAAAAACACTGACTTGTACATCGGCTGGCCCCCGCAAGTCATTGTATAGGCCACATCGCATTCAAACGCCACTGCGAATGTACAAATGGAAGTAGAATGCGTGCCGCATCCCAAAAGGGATTGATCAACGGCAAATGCTTTATCCTTTTTATCCTTTATCCTAGAACTTTATATGGGGCACAATATCCATGGTTTTAAATTTGTCGAGCGCTCTAAACCACATGTACCCTGACTGGAATAAATCCGAGGATTTAAAGGCAGTGGTCACGATGGCTGAAGGCCGGTGCAATTTTGACGACGTCACCGAAAGTCACGTCACTGGGGAAAGGGCGTAAAAGGCAATTCTAAACCATGTGGCGAGGGGTTTAGTCCATCAATGTATGTTCAATCAAATCCCACCGCTCTTTAAGGCGTTGCAACTTTGGGCATTTGCATCAGATCCTAGAGATTGCCAAAAAATCAAAAGCCAGCGATTTGCTTCGTGGCTTGAGTTAAGGCGTGGCGTCACCCAAATTTTCATAATACTACACCTTGCCGCGTTCTTGGGATCTTTAGCCGCAAATTTTAACCCCTACATTCAATCAGCGGGAGGGGTGGGGGTGGTCACTTCCACAGCATTCAAAAACTCAAAAAAAAAAATCGAGTAAGTCCCAAATCTTTGTTATTCCAAGTTTCTCAAGATTCCAGAAATTCTTCTGATCTCCAAGCTGAATTGTCCGGAGTCGCCCAGCCCTACCCCCCCCCCCCCCCCCGGGGTCGGTACCAGACTTGTCTGGGAGGATAAAAACACTGACTTGTACATCGGCTGGCCCCCGCAAGTCATTGTATAGGCCACATCGCATTCAAACGCCACTGCGAATGTACAAATGGAAGTAGAATGCGTGCCGCATCCCAAAAGGGATTGATCAACGGCAAATGCTTTATCCTTTTTATCCTTTACCTTCTATCTCCCCTGCGTTTTACCCTTGTTCATCTGCGGACCAGATTTTGGGAAAAAGAAGGTTCAATTTACCATAGCACCATGAATGATCTATTATGTTGAAAAACTATCTGTGATGGGTGGCCAGGGTAGGTAGTTGCAAAGTTCACGCACTCTACTGGACCTTCTTCTAAAACACTTGAAGGATACTGCTTGAAATTTATCTTTTAGGCCGATGTCATAGTTTGCGAATCGAGCGATTCGCTAGCGAATCGCTCGATCCGAGCGTTGCGCCAGCGAATCGAACGTTGCACCAGCGAATCGAACTTTGCGCCAGCGAGTCGAACGATGTACCAGCGAGTCGAACTAGGTACCAGCGACTCAATAGTGGCGGGACCCAACTTTAAAGGAACCGCCACTTTCAAACAGTGTCACGTGACAGTGGACGCCTGTTTGAAAGTGGCGGGCTTTTTACAGTGGACTTGTTGAAAGTGGCGGCTTCCTTTAAACGTTGGGTCCCGCCACTATTGAGTCGCTGGTACCTAGTTCGACTCGCTGGTACATCGTTCGACTCGCTGGCGCAAAGTTCGATTCGCTGGTGCAACGCTCGGATCAGCGATTCGCTAGCGAATCGCTCGATTCGCAAACTATGACATCGGCCTATAGCAATCACCTTAGAAGTTAGCATTTTGCCGGCTATTTATACAATATATAAGGCAATTACTACTATATGTATACTCATTCATTCAAGATAGACCTTCAGTCTTCTTCCCTTGGACTTTATCCATCGACCCCTGCTCCTCAATAACGAATCTTGGTGAAGTGACAGTGGAGGTGACGAAACCTACAAAGCGGGCACGATTATACGACGTATCTCCATTCTTGACCAGCGACTCGAGAGCTAGGCCCATTTCATATAACCCATTTATTTGTGCCAGCCCAGTGAGACACATCGAGGTTCAGCGTTTGAACGTTGAATGCAGCTGAATCCCAGGCACTCGGACATTCTCACTGAGTTATTACGTTTCTCTTCGGGAAATTATCTTTTGACGAGTTTTTTCGCTCCCACACTCTCAATGGCTCTTGCGTCAATTGCCGACTTCGGCTGAATAGGACCGAACAAATACGATAAACGTCAGCATGTAGCAATTTTCGGTCCCTTCAATATTTGGCCCGTTTCGCAGACGGAGAAATATGAAAGCAACTTTCAGCGCTTCCAGTCCGCTTGATTCCAACATTTTTCATGTGACGTCAAGCAAATTCCCCTGGGTCATTGCTGGAATCCGTGGTGCTCTAAAAACAGCTCTTGTCTTGGTGCATTGTGACGTCATACTGCTATTAGAAGCTCTTTAGCTATATTTCTAATGAAGCTCTCGTCACCGGAAGATTGGCATAACATTTATCATGACTAAGAAAGAAGTGATATTTTTAGAGTCTAGGCATAAATTATTCGGCTCAATTCCTGGCTTGGGCAAAGTGTTTTGCCAATAACTCAACGTCTGTGAGATATTCTTCGCACTGAGGGCTGCGGCGAAAACCACCAGCTATTAAAGCATGATACAAGATGTAATCGAGTCAATTATAAATAAACTGAGCAAAATAGGGTAAGGAAATTGAATCAGTACAATAAAGCATATATTTTAAAATACTTGATTTATGCCGCCAGCTTTTACAACAAATGTTGAATAACGTACCTAATAGTACAGTGTAGCTCATTTAACCTACCCCCCCCCTCCCCATCGTTTCTTTTCTTTGAAAATTTCTTCATTGAAGCTCCGAAATGTGACCGTTAGGTAAATATGAAACATAAGAACTCTCTCAGGTCAGATCCATCCAGAGATCTTTGTTGGCGACTTAGTCGCACGACTGCATCGCCGACTATGGCCGCGGCCTGATAAAATCTTTTCGAATTTCTTGTTTTTTCAAAGTTTTAGCACCTCTATCTTACCGAAGTGACACTACTGTCAGGACAATTCCAAGCTGATTAAATAACCAAATCAACTTAAATAAGGCTTCAGAATTGGAACCTGGAGGTTGTTGCACCATTTGAAGAGTGTGCATTTGAGCCAGTGAAACACCCAATCCTGCTCTGACGCTCCTTAAATTCGGCAGACGATAGCTGGGGGTGGAGCGTTTTTGTCACGTCACTAGACATTGTTTGACCAGACCCTTCTACGCGTTGCAGGTTGGGGCCATCTCCTAAGGCCGATTTCAGTCTTTGTGGATTGAGCAATCCGCTACCAGCGATAGGCTGAGTCGCAAGTTGCGTTGCGGTACCAGCCAATCGAGCGATTCGCTGGCCGCGACGCGATCGGGATCGCCCGATTCGCAAAGTCTGGTATCGGCCTGACACCCTTTCACCAATCGCGCTTGGTGACGTCACTAAAATCGCTTAGCCCTTCACTCACCATGTTCGCTGTTTTCAACTGGAAAACTTGAGCATCTTATAAGCACTGTTTTGGCGCTAAAAAAGCGTCATCGAATTTCCTTTGTACGACTTATTACTTTTTTGAGCTCAATTACCCACACCTAATACTTCATCTATATAGACCGGGTGCTAGAGCTCTTCCGCTTGGTTTTATTAAAGTAAAACTGCTGCCGCGAAACGATAATAATCGCCCACAATCTGCATAGTGATCTGTCTGCGTCTCGCACACTTTCCATGCTCCCTCAATCTTCGACACCCAGTGTCACTTTGCTGTGCGTCACTTTCTGTTTCTTCATTTTCAAGACCTTTAGCAATTTCTTTTCCATCTTTCCTTATTGCCCAATACTTTACACCTCTGCTTTCATTTTTGGTCGCGTATGGGGGCCAGTGAATACAAATTTAGATGTTCACATCCAGAATAACAGAGGGCGAAAATTCTGTTGGCTTAATTCTTTTGAAAAACTTGGCCACCAATTCGTAGTACCCAAATGAAAAGGTCAAGTGAAAATCTGAAAAGAATTGATGCGAAAAAAGAAAAGTATGAACGCAACTTGACTTCAAAGAACGTGGTGTCAAAACAATCGATGTTGTGTAGAGTGATAATGGAGTTTAGTGACATCGTAGCAATAGTGAAGTTTACGACGTTACAGAGCTCGAGAACTAAGATTCCCTTCCTTGCTCCTTAATTTTTGCGTTGGTGCAACTCTCACCGGTGCTGCTCTCTTCAACGCTAACGCTCTATCTGCTGATCTGCTAGAGACCTGCGACGAGTGGCGTAGCAGTCGGTAGGTGTGCCGCATAGCGGCGCGCCCACCGACCCGCGGTGTTAGTCGTCAGTGCATATCGTTTGCTACGAGTTGCATGTCGGTTGGCATCGTTAGGGGATCTGCCTGCCATTTCACTGGGTAAGCTTCTCCTTCTCCGACCTTCGAACATTCTGGTTCCTCCTTTGATGCGTTATAATTCGAAAACTTTTGCTTACTACTTTGAAATTGGACAATACTCGTTGAATTAATGTTGATATTTTCCATTGGTAGAAAATCCTCCCGATCTCAGGCCATTTCTTATCATCTTTGTGTGCCACAAAGGCGACGTCACATTATGTTCCGCTAATATCATGTTATGTGAAGTGCAACACTTCTCAAACCGACTATGATGTCATAGAACCCGGTAATACCTGAGCTTTCCGAAGCAGGTGTATCAATGAGAACTAGCTCAACCCCAAAGTACGATCACTACATTTTCCACGCTCATTGAGCAATTAACCAAATGGGGTTAAAAGAGAGTCGAATGTAAGTGCGACAGACCTACTTGAAGTGCACTCAAATGTTCCCATCAAGATTGAATATGGCGTGTTTCCGATTTTAGACATACAACCCCAAACCTACTCCCTCCCCTGTTCCCATGCCACACTGATCTGCATTGGGATATGGTGTCGGCAGGGTCATCCATAACGCTGTTTCGCCCTGGCTGCTCCCAGATCCTGCCAACGTTCCGAAATTGCGCCGAAGGGGAATGGAGGAGCACAATCAGAGCATAAGCATAATTAGAGGCTAAAATTACCAAGATTTTCAAGATTTATCTGAATTTTGCGTTTCCTTTAGGATGGTCTTTGTTTCTCCTACATTTCTTGTGGTTAGAAGGCTCTCAACCATGTGATCACGACATACGTTTAATCTCGCCAAATAGAGAAACAAAAAGCATGACGCTGATCATTTCTTCTGGAATGCGCCATGCATCCTACTGAATTCGTGTTGAATCTTGAGTTTATTCGGTCTGAGAACGAGTTATTAGGGCCAGGCGATCTGTCATTCACTGTTTTATTCTCCCTAGACAAGTCTGGTACCAATTAACCGACCCCGGAGGGATGGAAGGCTTGGTTGGCCCGGGCGACTCACGACCCAGGATTTGATCCCGGACCGCTCGCGTGGTAGGTGGCCCCACCAGCCCCGACAACCCCTGGCCCGTCTCTGGCCAGAGTTACAACAAAAAAGACGATTTTGTCTGTCCCGATATGGCGAGCGGTTTGCTCTGCTTCCATCTACGTCCTCGTATCAGGATATTACGTTGCTTATCTATGAGGTTACTATTCGCCAAATGCACTGAGCCTCAAACAAATACGGCACGTTACTGTTCGAAAAATATGTACTAGTGAACCTTACCAGGAAGGTCTTTCAGGGCGTGACAAGCTTTTTGAAAACGGTCTTTTGCATGATATAGGGGCAGATGCGGGAACCACAGAACCATGTTCAATTTTTCCTGAACGGCCCTCTGAATACCAGAAAAGGAGGTCCCTAGTTCGATTCCTCGTGGTAACAAATTTTTGCATTTCGAGTTGACGTGCCAAAATTCGCGCAAAATGGAGTTAGAACCAACCAGAACAATCAGAACTCCATTTTGCGCGAATTTTGGAACGTCAACTCGAAATGCAAAAATTTGTCACCAAGAGGAATCGAACTAGGGACCCCCTTTCTGGTATTCAGGGGGGGGGGGGGGGGGGGGGGGGGGGGGGGGGGGGGGGGGGGGGGGGGGGTGGTATTCAGAGGGCGTTCAGGAATAATTAAAGCATGTTCTGTAGCGTCCTCCGCATCTGCCCCTAATATCATGCCAAGACGTTTTAACCAATCGCGTCACGCTCCTTGAAGAAGACCTTCGGTTACTATAACCAATACACGTAGCCTGTTATTGTGGAGTAGTCTGTATATCAAATAATGGCGCTGCCGATATTCTTCAGCTTTTTGCATTCCCCGTGCTCACCATTTACCGCATGCTAAATATAAGTGTGACAGAAGTGGTGTATTGGCATGTGGGACTGTCGCGCGCGCAATCCGGGAATCAAATCCAGGGTCGTGCGTCGTCGTCCGTGCAAACCGAGGCCTCCATTTCTACAGGGTCCATTAATTGGTGCCCGGCATGCTTGAGAGGATAAAGAACATCGATTTGTTCATCGGATGGCCCTCCCAAGTCACTTTAGCACGGGCCGATGAGGGCTCAGTCGCTTGCAGTTTCAAAATCGATTCAAATTGCACTGTGTGTTCTGAATGGGAGCGAGGAATGCTGAGCGCTGTTCCAAAACGAAGATTGGTTACGCAATTGCTTCAGCTTTGCTCAAAACATAAACTATTTTTTTGTATAATTAGTACCTTTGCCGTTTTCAACTCGCTCTCATTAGGAACAGCTGTTTGTTGCCGAGTTTGTCATTATGAATTCCCAGTTTCATGGATGACGCCACAGCTTTAATTGGCGTCACTGACTCCGAAATTCGTCATCCGTTCTCGGTAAAACCAGCAGCAAATTCATATTATGATAAAGTTTTACATAGCGTTTAAAAGGCGTTTCCCGAACTGAATAGCAGCGGCTTGGCCTTTTTAATTATTTTAACTAATTTTTGTGGTGATAGTCATTAAATTTCAGGGGAGGTTGGTGTAGCTGCAAATGGCGCTGGATGTCACGTGCACGGTCCGGTCCCAGTTAACCATACCTTCCACCATCAACTACTACCCAGGGTTACCTGATTGGAGCAGAACGCATTTGGGAGGACTATGACACGACGCCATGTAAACTGGCTGGCTGCGCCCAGGGACAAAAGTTTTAGCTAATTTCGAAATTTTTCACCCCCCCCTTCCTTTCTAGATGGGTCTCTGCGTCCCCTAGCACCATATGAAAGCTCCCAATTCTCCATCACCACTCCAAATACAACGACTGATTCTGGATTTGGACACGACTATGTGACACACTTGGGATTCGCTGCCCTAAAATATTCCGCAAGACTGCCTTCGGTTGGGAGCAGGGGGGCACCGATATAATATAATTCCCTTTGCCATGATTGTTCGTGAAACTAATAATGGAATACCTTGAAAAGGGCCGCTACAATCCAATGCACACAATCCCCTAGAAATTTTCAATACCATTCCAATCCCAAGAAGGGTAACTGTCGAAGCGTGAATTTCGAAATCGTATAACTTCTACCCTCCTCCTTTAGAGCTGTCTCTACAGTCCGCCCACACCACGCCTATAGCCTTAAATGAACCCTATGTAACAACCATCCCTGCAACAAGGTAAATCCCCCGAACGTTTCCTCGTTCAGCTCCGGATCATGAAAGTCTGTCCCAAAATGCGGTCACAGAATCTGTCAATCGCAGCTCTCGCTCATGCCTACCAGCACGACCTCTAACTTCCAATCTTCTACCCCTACCATTTCCACCTTACACCTGCACAACCCACAGAATCGCTCCCCTCTCAAAAAACTCAAACAGACCCCCCCTCGTTGAGAAAACTAGGCAACGCACAGTTGACTCTGCCAGCAATCTCAAATACGCCCTCCTCTGTAGAACCTTGAACAAGGGACGGTTGGACCTGCTGCAAGTCGCCTCATTGGCGAACACGAGTTTTGACGCTATTAAGATTCTTAATGGAAGTAGGAACATGGCGGCATGTCCACCAAAAGAGCAACAGATGAACGCCTCACTTCATTTCATTTTATTACTCGCTTCTTATAACTCCGGACGTTATTTCTAGTCACGATCGATGCCTGAAAAAAGTCGCTCAAATAAGTAGAAGATATATCTTATGATGGACGCCGTAATTTTCGATGCTAAAGCTGTTTTGGAGCGAATTTGCTTACGGAACTGAACCTCGAACGACGAATGCAGGCTAAATCGTGACTTGCCACAAACTTCGCTAACTCAGTTGTTTTCCCTTGGCCACCTCCAAAATGCGCACACCTACAAATGCATTCTGTTCCTACCTTTCTCTCATATATTTTTCATTTATGAGGAAAATTATTCATTTAATTGATTTAAATTATTATTATTATTACTATTATTATTATTTATTCAAATGTGATTTTAAAACAAAAAAAAACTGTATAAAACTCATAATGAAAGCTTACCCACGAACAGAAGAGGTGAGATTTGCACAAGAAACGCAAAGCAGGCGTGAGCTAGTGGAATAAGGAAAAGATCTGTCGGAAACGCTTCTTTCGAAGACTTGTGAACCGGCTGTACTAAAGCAACGGGATACTGAGCGAGGAGGAGGGGGAAGTAGGTGAGAAAGCACAATGTATCAGAAGGCACAGACACTTGCATGTTACGAAGGAGGAGAAACGGTAGCAATCGAAGTGCTTTTGGGAGTGCACTAGAGCTCCTGTTGCTCGCTTCGAGCCAGAAAACGGGATTTATGCAACCTTCTTTGGACTACTGGTCTCCCGTAGCTGACCAAATGGGAGTGATCGCCAGTGTTCATCTTCAGGCACTCTCGGTGAACTCACTTCCGGACAGTGCGCATCGCACACGCCCAATAATGTATGAAAATGCAAGTATTACCCTAAAATCCCATAGATAAGAGCGGTTTAATTTACCGGTGAAAAATGAATTGGAATGAAATTGAAATTGAATGCAGTCACCCCTCTAACTTGATGGATGGATAAATAAAAATCGGAGAAGAAGTTTAGAAGAAGCTCCGTCCCTCAACTCTAAACCCCGCCCACTTAATAAACAATTCATATAGAAAAATAGCGATTTTAACGGAATTTCTGCCGGAATCTCTCTAGAAATGCCGGAATTTGATCTCTGGATAGAACTTGAAGAGCCCATTCGATCAGTAAAATTCCATAGATAAGAGCGGTTTAATTTACCGGTAAAAAATGATTTTGAAAAAATATTTTTATTTTTATTTTATTTTTGAAAAAATATCTATGGACCGCTCTTATCTATGGGATTTTAGGGTAATCTAATGATCCTCTTTAATTCCTGGTTTAATATTTATTGTTGATTTCCTGGCATGTTTACCACATTCGCAAGAGCCAGGCAAGAGCCAAAAGCTTGTGCCGGGTTCCCCATTGCATGGCAAATCAAGAAAGGTTCTTCGTTTAGATGATGTTCACTTTGGTAATCTTGAACTGCCATGCGGAGAAAAGGAAGCGCGATGGCGAATCCCCTTGGGATGCTTTATTCATCCCCGTTCAATCCAGGGAAGAATGGCATATGAATGCTAATCTGATCCATAGCGCAGTGTGGCCAATGTTGTGGTCAGTGTCAGTCATGCAGTTTTTGCTCACATTCAGAAAGGATCTAGAGAGGATTTGGGTCTCTTCCAGTCAGGGGGGGGGGGGCGGTGCACAGTCTGCTCTAATGCCAGATGGCTCAAGGAGTCCTTTTAAAGTTACGAAGTGCTATCTTGTTTCTTCTAGTTTCTGCATAACGTTTGTGTTCTTGTAGTTCGTAACATAAATGCAATGACAAATAATATTTTTTCCTGCGTTTGATGCTAGACTTTAAGCTGGAAAGCGGAGGAATTTCCTCCCCCGAGGGAATTTTGTGTCAGAGGCTAGGTTTCCTTCCTCTCTTCTGAGCCTAAGGGCGGAAGTGGTGTAGTGGCAAGTGGCACGCTTACCACGCGAGCGGTCGGGGATCAAATCCTGGGTCGTGAGTCGCCCGGGCCAACCAAGCCTTCCATCCCTCCGGGGTCGGTTAATTGGTACCAGACTTGTCTGGGAGGATAAAAACACTGACTTGTACATCGGCTGGCCCCGCAAGTCATTGTATAGGCCACATCGCATTCAAACGCCACTACGAATGTACAAATGGAAGTAGAATGCGTGCCGCATCCCAAAAGGGATTGATCAACGGCAAATGCTTTATCCTTTATTGAGGCTTAGTCCTAGAACTTTATACTAGGGCACAATGCGATCCATGGTTTTAAATTTGTCGAGCGCTCTGAACCACATGTCCCCTGACTGGAATAAATCCGAGGATTTAAAGGCAGTGGTCACGATGGCTGAAGGCCGGTGCAATTTTGACGACGTCACCGAAAGTCACGTCACTGGGGAAAGGGCGTAAAAGGCAATTCTAACCATGCCCCAATGTGGCGAGGGGTTAGTCCATCAATGGATGTTCAATCAAAATCGCACCGCTCTTTAAGGCGTTGCAACTTTGGGCAGGACCAGATCCTAGAGTTGCAAAAAAAGCAAAAGGCAGCAATTGCTTCGCGGCTTGGTTAAGGGTGGCGTCACCAAAATTTTCATAATACTACACCTTGCCGCTCTTGGGATCTTTTGCCGCAAGTTTTAACCCCTACATTCAATCAGCGGGAGGGGTGGGGGTGGTCACTTCCACAGCATTCAAAAACTCAAAAAAAAACAAAAATTCGAGTAAGTCCCAAATCTTTGTTATTCCAAGTTTCTCAAGGTTCCAGAAAATTCTCTGATCTTCCAAGATGGATTGTCCAATACCACTACCCCCTCCCCTCCCTCTGAAAGAAGGCCGTATATGGCCAATCTTAGCACGTGTTCTATTTCATGTATTGACTCTAATTACATCCCAATAGTATAACACGTGATTTCAATCAAAAGTTCAACATTAGCAAAATCTTAGAGAGAAACAAAAAAGTGTTATTTCGGTGCTGCCTTAGTTGGGGAGGGAAGCGGGGGGGGGGGCGACCGCGCGGAGGCACAACGCTTTGTTCGTCTGCTCCTCCAAGGCTTAGTCCTATAGGGATTACTATTTCGCCATCACGTGACAGTT
>MU869528.1:0-23631 GCA_036418205.1 Ostertagia ostertagi | reverse complement strand
AATGGAGGTTAACACGTTGGCGACAATGGCGCCCGACGTCGGGCGACACCTTTTCTGCCGCGTGGGACGATGGCGCCCGATGTCGGGCGACACCCCCAAATTATAGAAATGCTTGGATTTTTTTCTTTTTTTCACCACTTCTTTATTTATCAGGCTAATAATATTCATTTGCATTAGGTACTTCACTTGATTTGGTTTTACTATATTTTGAAAATAACAATGAACATAATATAATGCAATTAACAATTACGATTTCTCGCATGATTTGTGGCGTGTCTGAAAGCACTCGATACAGAAGAAGCCTTCGCACTTATTACATTGAGTTCTCACTTTCTTAGTATGGCATTTAGCGTAATAACGCCCATGTTCGTCGGAAAGTTTGCCGTAGCAGCCTCGACATCGTCTCCGGGCGCGCGAAGAGAGGCCCTCCTTTTCAATCAGCTTACGTTTGCTGCCATGAGTTGGAGTGTATCCGCTAACTTATCTTCGTCCAATTCATTACCGCGATTGAACTCTTTGAAATCAGTGAGCTGCATATTCGTTTTCTGACAATAGAGCGTCCAAGCGTTTACCATAGCCGGCAACTTGTGGCGCCCAATTGGCGCCACAAGTTGTCATATTCGGGATCAGGGCCGTATTCGTGCTCACGGCGTAGAATAACCTCTACTTACAGCTTTTCGCCGAATCTGACATGAAAAGTATTCGTGGCGCCAAGATGGCGCCACGCTGGCGTCAAACTGGCGCCCAGTGACGCGAGCGCTCTGAACCATTGCCATATTCGTGATCAGCGCATTGAATTTGCTATATCTAGTAGCTTTTGCGATAAATTTACTTGCTGGTTTTTCGTGGTCCCACGCGGCAGACACCCCAAAATCCGCTTGGTCGCCAACGTGTTACGTAGGTGTAGTACTTATTTGGGCATTCCACCAAAATCACTACTGAAATTAGCATCGGGGTACTCACAATACCTCTACCACCATCGCCTCGCATGTGCTTCACTTGAATAACAGGAACTTGTTGTTATAGGGTGGGCGTGTCTGCGTCTCGGGCGTCCCCATACTCTCTCAACCGCTTCTCTTCTTAGCACCCAATGTCTCTTCATCGTAGCACCCCAACATCCAGAGAAGAAGTGAATGTTTTCAGTCGCAAATTTCACTTCTGCCTCTGGTTATTAGGTGGAAATTTTTATGGCCAACTTTTCGACCGTGTCGTCGTTTTCAAAGGCCTAAGAATGGCTCAAAGCTCACAAAGTGAACACTAGGCCTCAAGGCAGAGGCAAAATTACGACTACCACAACAGTGAGAAAGTGCTGAGGTTTCAAGATGAGAGAACATGGAATTTAATGTTTTCAGTGGTATTTTATTTGATTTCTTGACCTATTTTTCTTCGCTGGTGGTCCGACTTATGGAGCGTTTATAGTTGGCGATCGCACGAGCGATTAGGCGATTAAGCGAGTAGTCGATTAGGCGAGTAGGCGAGTAGGCGATAAGAGAAGGATACGTATTGATTTGTTGCTCCGCCCATTGAGCGATCGCCTAATCGCCTACTCGCCTAATCGCCTACTCGCCTACTCGCCTAATCGCCTAATCTATACGTATATTTTTCATTATGACTCATCGCCTAATCGCCTAATCGCCTAATCGCACGTACGATTGTCTACTCTAAACGCTGCGTTAGCCTCACTCTCATTTTCAAGCTCAACAATCAACGTAGACATCTCAGAATTGTTTGAAGTTTTCGTTGCCCCACTGAATTCTGAACTTCAGGCATTTGTTCACGCATGCCAAATTTTCTAGTGGTCTCCGGGATCCTTCCCGAGTTTTTCGAGGCCTCTTCCGGGCCTATATTTGGAAGTCTCTTCGGAGTGAATAGGCGCCTGATTTGTTCTGCTGACAGCAATGGGTGTGACAAACGGCACAAGCGTTCCCTCTGCCTTCGCTCTCGTGTTCTGTGTTCGATTCGACGCCTTCCAACCACATGCACACACATCTGCCCTTTGGGCGAACTGATTATAGCCGAAAATGTAGTCCGTTTCGCTTATTTTATTGATTTATCGCTTCTTCCCCATCACCATTAGCCGTGTTTGCATCCCGCAGAAAAAGGTTTCGTTTCAATTTGTTGTTTTGCCCCTTCCCTCTCCCCCCCCCCCCTTCGCCCGCTGTACGATTGAGCTATCTTCCAGCTATCGTGGCTTGAATCTTGCAACCTGCGAACAACTACTAGTCCATGCTTTGCAGTGAGCTGCCCTTTATAAAGCCCCTCGTGATACTACAACGTCCCATTGCCTTCCAAAGCACCCATTTGAAAGCAAATTTCAACTCATTGGACAAATTTCCTTCATGTGAAAGAAAACACGTCAGAATAGTGGGAGTGGTTGGCGCTCATCAATTCCTTACTAGCATGCGCCACGTGGCTTACTTCTAGTCGGAATCGCAACGAGATTTGAGTGCGCACTCGGCTTGTGCAACTAATATCCTGAAGCATTCCGGAGTTAACTTTATTCTATCATCCTCACTAAGGCTTGTGGAACTCTGACGAATGTAAGGAAGGGATCACCTTATGCTCAGCAGTGGCGCTTGGACCAGCAACCTAATGAGCCAGAACTTTGGGCAACTTCGTCCTCACAGAAGAAGGTGTCTGACCAAAGTGAGGCGTCGTAGAATGCGAAATCCTAATTGATCGCACTGGTGTTGGGGGCTGGGGTCATATTAGAGGTCTTTACAACTTGTTCTAGCTAACTCACTAATTGCTAGCTTCGCAACGGTCGCGTTTCTGCGCCCTCTTGTTCGGCATGCTCTCTCGCGCAATCTCTCTCTTCTGCGCGCTGTTTCATACCGCGTTCGAGCTTTCGAAAAACGAGATACTCAATATCCAGAATTTTCGTTGGTTTTTTTTTTCTTCTTTCAATTAAATAATAAATAAATATAAATAAATAAGATAAATAAATAAATAACAAGAATATACCGAAAACGCGAAACCAAGAGCTTGCTGACTCTAGTGTCGAGAAGAGGATAGACGAGATAGTACAAGGATGAGAAAATGCAAACACCAGCACGCTGCGGACGAGGGAAAATTAAAGCGGTCGGAAACGATTTTTGCAAGGTTGTATGTGGCACACTTGTTGCTCGTTGTAGGGCCAGGAGGACAGGACATCTGTGACCCTCGTGGAAAGCTCTATCCATTCCTGCTGAAGGATTCACCCACCTGGACTACTGGGTTGTGCCTGTAAATCTCGTGAGACATATTAGAGTGTTCGTCTGGGTGCGTGACGATTCAATCGTGGCGATAGCTAGGTCGCCGCGCCAGCCGCCGCAGCCCGCGATGCGACGTCGGCCGTGGTTAGAATTCAGGGTTCTAGCATTGGGGAATGTAGGATTAGATGAAGTTCCCAGTCGTGAAACACGGTATATGATCACCTGCTCCCTTAAAATACAGTATCCTTGTCCTTGTCCTTTGCCATTATTTCCAAACTTATTCTGCCATACTGATGTTACTGCTTTCCTCACCGTTCCACTGCGTCTTGGAACGTAATATTTTTCCGATTTAGCCAGATTATCGCTCTCTGATAACAATTCAGGCAGTTGATTAAAAGAAGTCTCATTATGTTCAAAAGGACAACCTTTACATGGCACAAGCTCTGTACAGTGAGGCTTAAATAACTGCGGAGATCTTAAGGTGACTCTTGTTGGCTCACTGATGTCTGGAACTTTGGTCTTATCAGTTCTCTAACCCCACCAGCAACTTATGGACAAGGACCGTTAAGCCAAGACCCATACAAAAATCGCCGCACCATTTGCCGCGCGCGACGCTGCCCGCCGCGTGAGCGGCGTGACCTCATTAGCCGACGATTGAATTGACCGTCTCCCTGTTCGTCTGGGTATAGCCGAGGCCGCGGCGTGGAAGTATCTACTCAAGTTGAGAGCTAAAAATACACAGGCTGTAGATCGAGGAGCTTCGTGTGTTCGGGTGACGCTACAGATTAAACGCACATCCTGGGATTCAATGGGGGAGATTATTGATTTCGAAAATAAAAGTGCTGTGGTGTTGGTCCAACAGTAACGAGAGAAAGCAAAGACCCGCTAAATATGTACTATCAAAGTAACCCTGCGCAGCGATCATCCAGGTAGTGCCTCTTTCCCACCTCTGCAGGAGTTTTCATTGGATGTTAATGGCTGGCCTCCATTTGTTTAAACCTTAGAGCAGGGACTATCAACCCCTTTTGCCGCCGTGTGGGCGGAGGGGAGGGGGGGGAGGTGAAGGGAGAGGTAAGGAGGGTTGAGGAGGAACAACACTAAACAGCAATGCGCTTTCTGCCGCTAATTCATGTTCGTGTTGTACCTTTTTCCCGACTGCCCCGTCTAATCCACGTAACGCGACTCCACCCAAGTACGACCCCTCGTTATGGCTACAGTCGTATGGTCCGTGCGGAATCCTTTGCAGTATATCGCTCTTCTCAGAGTGACTTACGAGCTCACGATCATCACGCCTGTTTTGAAGTCAAGCTTCATTAACTTTAATGAGGATATATTCAGTCCATAAAACACTTCCACTCGTTTGGAAGAATGGGAAACCTTTTTCTCTCCTCTTTCACTCGAATCCGACTGGAGGGCTTCTATTCGACAATAGGGGTTCAGCTTCATACATGAATTCAGCGTTACTAGGGGCTTCGTGTTCATAAGGAATGGCAGTGCACGCCTACGCGCGCAGGCACATCGTGTAGAGATTATTCCTGTCGTTTCAGAGAGTAGCCTAGATCCGAAACCGCAGAGACACGGTCACGGCCGGGACTGGAAACGCGTAGGAAGCCGCGGACACCTCAAGCAGCCATGCACCGCTACGGTATCTGCTGTCTAGTTGCCCGCAATGCTCTCTCGCTTTCATCTGTTGCTCTCTCGCCTCTGCACCCAGTCTCTCGTAGACTGCTTGTCTCCCAGACTTCGAAGAAATAGGAAAACCTGTAGTTAAAGGGCTTCGTCAATAAAAAGAATTTCTTTCCATTTTCTCTGTCTTGCAACTCATTTAACAATATCGGTTTCACAGCCGTGTAAAATTACAATTTTTGCCAATGTGAACAATTTTAGGGATGAAAGCTTCAACCGGGGATCACGTCTTGATCAGACTTGTTATCGTATATTTGCTATCATTCCAATATTAATATTTCTGATACTGCCACACTAGTGTGTATTTTCATCGCATTTAGTCTTCGTCCGATCCTTGAAGTAGTTGATGGCTGAGAAACCGGAGGAGCCATGGTGAGTCATACGCATCAATCGCAAGACTTTCGAGCTTTTTGGCTCTTGTTTCGCATGCGGAATGCTTGCTGCAGAAAAGGCTTCCTGTCGTTTCAACATTTTTTGGGCTTGTTGTATAACGGATGTGTCTCTGTGTGGGGGGGGGGGTTACAAGGCTTCTGTCAACCAAAGGGTGAGAGCGTAGCTGGAAAAGCACACACTTTGTGTCTTATTGGGACTAAGCCTTTTGAAGAAGATAAAGAAAGAGGAGATGCTGTGATAGTGTGCACTTGTGAGAGCTCCCAGACATCACTACAAAACGCTGAACCGCCAAGGCTCACGGTTGACAGATGTCCTGAGACCGGGGGGACATGCCATTAGAACTGCATTTGATACTACTTATAAAAAAGAATAAGCATCTGCTGAAGCTTTCACGGAGTGAAACAACAATATTTCAGACGCATTTGGGAATAGGGGGGTCAGGTGGTCGACAGAAAGAAACAATTCGAGTAGATAAAACAAAAAACATAACAACTAAACAAAAGAAATTAAAATAAAAAAATCAGCTTAGAAATGAAGTTCCTGCTACAGAAAGATATAGAAGGAGGCCGGATTGTAGTTTTTGACATGTTCTGTCTGGTTAACCACTGTTTAGGTTCAGCGGTTCTAAAAATATTTAATATGTGTTGTTTCGCTACCCGAAAGCTCGGCAGACATTACCGTCTTTAACGTGTTTTCTTTCATTAGCAGCAAATATCCCCCCCCCCCCTCGGACAACAGACCCATTTTTCTGTTATATTAGCGAGTACAGCTTGTACTTTTGGAGTCTGGAGAATTCCTAATAGAACTTTGAGAAATTACATATTAGTAGAAACAGACTTCAGATTTGCCGGCTACACTGCGTTTCATAATTATAAGAACACCTTCGAGTTTCGGCATTTCCACAGCAAGCAGAGGCGCTATAGTAAGGTACGGGGGCATAGTGGTGGCAATGCGTTTCGAACCGTGTGAACATCTTCTTTCTTTCTGAAATGGAACTAAGCTTTTTTGTATCCCCGATGTTCCTTCTCCCATCTGGTTTTAGTCCTAGAGGATGCCTCCGTATCCTGCGATAGTGCCGAAATGGACTAGATGTTAAAATACGAGTGAAAAACCATCGGACTGGCGTAGTAATGAAATTGTTGGCATTGGGCCATAATAGCACATTTAAACGCGTTCTAGGCTTCAACGTGTATAAGCAAGTATGCAAATACGGCTTGACCTCACACGTTTAGAAAAAAACGCACTACATATTGCGATAGCGCCCGAGCAGGAAGCTGGGTCTTTTTTTGAGCACCACTAGCAGCCCTCACCAGATATAACTCTTCAATACAAATTCTGGAAAGCGGGGAGCCAGACAGCACTCGCACCAAAGGATGCGCTTTTTGCCTGTAGTACTAATATTTGCGATTTGAACTAATACTGTCCTTTCACCCTTTTTGAGGTGCTTAAGTGGCCCACCTTCAGGGCTGCATGCTCAGGAAATTCGAGTTCTTCGTGTGAGAGATTTGTCCAGTAAGGCGCGTCATAGTTCCGCGACTTAGAGATTCCGTGTAATAGGCGCCAGGAATATTTAGATACGTAGGCAGAAATGAAGATGCGCCGGACCGATGGTGCTATAATGCTGGAGAATGTGTAGAGTTGGTGCGACTCAAGCGAATAGATCAATACATATCTAATCTTGTCAGCGCCACTATCCTAATCTCCTGCTATCCTAATCTACTTACTATCCTATTCTCCCCGTCAATACATATTTTCATTGTCGCGTACTATCCTAATCTCCGGAGTCGCAACTATGAAAGCGGTCTAACAGTTTCTCATGAAATGTGTTTTGATTTCCCTTCATTAGAATTTGCTAGAAGTGTTAATTGAAATCACAGGTCTGTGCCGGACAGGGGGGGGAAGCATTTTGTCCGCTCACGTGAGTTTGAAAATGACAAATGTCTTATGGTTGGAGGGTTTTCATGGGTTAACAAATCCCAGTACATGTCAGCTCTCGTAAAAACTGCTAAATCTTTCATGAAACCAGCATTTACAAAAGGTAACATGTCAAAACCTCGTGGTTGCACGGAGCTTCATTTCTAGGCCAATTAGTCGGACTTTTTTTGGTTTTATTGGCTTTTGTTTTATTAGCCGCTTGAGTTGCCTCATCTCGTTAGCTCCCCGAAAGCTTCATCGGATGTATTGGGTTTTGACGCGTTTTCTTTTGGCAGCAGCCCTAACAATTGTATGCGTATACCCCCCCCCCCCTTACTCACACAGATCCGCTTGAATTATTTAGTTTTGCTGCCTTAAAGCTCCAGTATACATATAACGGTTTTGACATGTTTCCCTGAATTAATAGCAGCAGGAGCATCTCCAACAGCATGTCCCCCTCCCCCTTCGGACAACAGATCCAAACGCTTGAATATGGCAGCTACAAGATCGAGCTGAAGGAGAACCTTATGGCATCGTTACTGCAACTCCTTGTTGTTAGTAATGGTGAACTCTAAGTTTGAGTTCACACACAGGAAATGACTTATCTCACCAACCAAAAATAGAGTGTGAGCATGGCAGAACAGCGGGATTCATTCATGTCTGAACGAGTCGTCTATGAAATAATTATGAGCGGAAAAAGAGCCCCGCTTGGTTTCATCATCAAGCAACTGGTCCTTTCCCATATGTGGCGCAGACAGTGTTTCTCTTTCCTTAACTGAATTATACATTTTCTTCAACGGCTTCTAGGAATTCAATTTCCGTCGCTTGCGATGATGAGAACGAAAAGAATTCGAAATCGAATTCCTTACAGTAAGCCTGAGTCTAGAAGTAGAACTTTTACTTAGAATTGGACATTCACTTTGGTAGCACCAAGAATATCTATTTTATGTTTTCTTCTTTTTCTTCCGATGTATAGAAAGGGAATGCATCAGTGGTACATTTACGTCATCTTTTTTGCTACTGGTGAGTATATAGAGACCATCTCTTCGGTTTAGTAGGAGAATTTAAAGGCAGGGGTCGCGATCTAGTTGTTGTGTCATTCCACTGAATAGTGAAACAAGGGATGCGAAGGGGGAGTTTGCGATCAGAGAGTGCGCGACGTGACTTAGCTTTGCCTTCACCGCTGCGATCGCTAACGCTTTGACTAGTTCGTAGCTCACGCGGTGCTTGGCCGATCTCTTACGACGTGTCTCTCGCGTATTCCATCTCATCGCTACGGTGTGTCTCTCCGTCGTTTTATGGTCGAGCTTTCAAGAAGAGGAGATTTTTGATTTTTCCATGGATTCTGTTGCATTTTTGCTTCGTCGTAAGAAATGACCCAAGCACTGCGTAAACTGTAGACTAGCAAAAACTTCAGCGACTGCAGCGGTCAAGCGATGCAGCCCTAGTGCCCTTGCCGCGCTGCGCAGCACCACGATTTCTGTGCTCACAGACCCTGCTACGTCACTCATAGAAAGAACGACTGATTGTCATGAAAATCATATCTTCGCTAGAGAGCATGGCATATAACCGACCATCTCTTTTCGGTTTAGTATGAGATTTTAAAAGGCAGGAGTCGCGCATCTAGTTGTGTATCATTCCACACGGCAATTAGCTGAAACAGCGGAGATCCGAAGCGGAGAGTCTGCGATCATTGCGATGCGATCGAATCCTTGCCTGCTCCTGTCCCGAATCTGAGCGTACAAAACTTGGATGCCAATATCAGTTAGCCAACATATGGCCGATTGAAAATGAGGAGAGGGGGCTCCAGTAGGAGAATCGCGAACATCAATCACAGTCATATTTTAGCCACATCGTACCTTTTCTACTCTTCCCTGCCATTAGTCAATTCATCGCACTTCTAGTACACCTCAGCAATTCGTGTTGCGGGTTTGGACTCTCCTGTTCACTTATCGTTAGTTATACCGAACCAAAGTTACACCAGATCAAGAATCTGGTTCCATATACCCAGTTTCAATGCATCCAGGTAGTTCGTTAGGACCGGTCTACGCTTCAGGGTGGGCCATGGACACGCATTACGCGTCACATTTGTGATTTCTGTGGATAGTAAATTCATCTTCTATTTCTCTTTCCTTCTTCGCCTTTTTCTTTTTCATTTTCCTTCCCCTTCTTCTTTTCCTCCTTTCTATTTTTTCTTTCTTTCGCTTCTGTGTGTACCTTTAGTTTTGCCAGCTCTTGAGTGTTAGCTTTTCTTGTACGTTGACGTTACTTTTCGATGGCGTACCTTACCGAAATGAAGACCAACTGGTGTCAAAAAATCATGCAACGTATAGATTGCGCTGCTTTGAGCATCCTCTTGGCCATTTTCCAGGCACGTTCAAGTTTAGGCCGATCGTACTACGTTGTTTTCATTTGCACGAAGGACGTTACCGTACCACATAAGGCGTGGTTAAATAAGGGAAAAACATCAAATGAGCCAAATACAAAATATTCTTTAATATTGTTGGGCTATTATTTGTAATTAATAGCGTGGATACAAATAGAGCGGTAACCCCCTGTTCCGTAGGCCGACCCAAACTTATCTGTGACCTCCTGTCTGATTCAGTACTCATTTAAAACGTGAAGCTACTAGTAAAAAGCGCGATTGACTACTAAAACTCGCCTTTCTAGCCTAGTTCGCATTCTGATGTAACCGCCATGCGAATAGATGCCGAGTGCATGGCGCATTTGAAAAGACTGGGCCAACTGCAGTACTTTTTTGCTTTTCTGTTACTTTATAAGCAGACGGGTGCGACAGATATGTATATTTCGTACACGCGCGCAAAATCAATACCTATTTCAAAGTATGGGCTGAAGAGGAACAGCACAATTTAAGAGCAAGTTTTGAGTTTCAGAGCAAGTCAGAGCAAATTTAAGAACAAGTTTCAAGCTCTTCATACACTACATCGAATAACTAGCTACTACTACCATGGCGTCGGAAATCCAAAGTTGGTCATATTATATTACTTCCATCTGACAGCAGCAAGCAAAATGGGAGAAGGAGCGGAAAATTTTTCAGACCTCTCCAGACCATTTAATATCAGGGGCGATGATTTTTGTGGCAAATCGATGCCTCGAAATATGTTTTTCACCGCGCGTATAGCTGTAAAATACAGATCGAGCCTTATGCAGCGTTCAAAATGAATATCTGAAGTCAAAGTTAGGACGCTACCTATTTTACGCCTTCCTAGCTATTTTAGCAGAAATGTGTCCCATCATACGTAACTCAATATTGAAGTGTTGGATTCGAAACCCAAGTCTCACATTTATGGGTCAACTTCGCCTGACAAAAAACAGGCACTTGATTCTTAGAAAGCCCGGCCACGACTTCTTGTTCCCATTAAGAGATGAAGGATTAAGCAGTGCTTGTTCGTTAAGTCACACTGCCACTCAAATAGCTACTGAAGGCTTAATTCTATGCAAATGGACAAAAGACGTCGGTAGTGGCCCATCTCTGCCTCACCCTTTATTATATTCTGCCCTCAGAAAGGCTGATTCCAGCTCAGGTCGTTTTTTGTTCTTTCTGCGGAATGCGCGTTTTTATATGCCCTTTCACAGACAGTGGGCATGCTAATTTGATTTTCCGTCGAAAATGAGTCTAGGCCTGCAATGTGGTGCTGCAGTGAAGAAGAAGAAAGGAAAACTACAGAAACCCATGAAATGAAGCCGGGTAAAATCCTCAGTGAAGAGCAATGTGGCAAGTGTTTGATTGAACGAGACCCTGATAGCTGGCATTGTGCCAGTAAACTTTGTACATGGTTGGACATGGCGTTAGTAGGCAAACTATAGGCAAAACCGCTTCAAGAAGCTCTTCTGAAAGTGAAGCTAGCAATTAGCAAGAGGAGCATCAGCATCCAGTACGCTTCTGTGTGACTCGGCCAGTAGGAGGCGGAGCAAACCTAAGGGGCGTGGCAGCAAATAAGCAAGACCTTATTAATCCGATTGGATGCACCTTTCGCTAGTGGAAACTTAATGCGTCGTCCTGCTAACGGACTTTGCTTTCTGGTATGCTTGCTTAAGGCACACATTAGTTGAATAATCGTACTCACTGCTTTTAATAGTAGTAAGTATGAGTGGTTTGTGGAGCCCCCCAGTAGTATACACTAGGTGCGGACATCGATCGCACGGTTTATGCCTACTACTTCTTGAACTCACGCACATTCGTACAATGCGTTTTAATTTCCTTGAAAGACCCCTGACCTACCGTTTCGTTGTGGTTCATTGAATCACAATATATTCAGAGGGGGAAGGAGGAGAGTACAGGAGGTGAGTGAGATTAAATCAGTCTGTGGGTCAAGACAGGAGAATTACGGCATCGCGCGTACGTCGCTGAAATGACTGAGTCATTGTTCAGAGTTCACGATGGCCACTAGGCAATGAGACGATCGCTTAGTAGGCGGTGTGGGATCAATCGATACGTAATCTAGGTCGATGTCAGACTTTGCGAATCGAGCGATTCGCTAGCGTCCGCGGTCGCGTTGCGGTACCAGCCAATTGAGTGATTCACTGGCCGCGACGCGACCGCAGACGCTAGCGAATCGCGCGATTCGCAAAGTCTGACATCGCCTTACGGCTAGTCGCCTCCTTGTTAACTCGCCTTGATATGTCTCTTTTACAGTCAATCCTAATCGAGTGTGCGATCTGAACTATGTATGATCGTCGGCAATCTTCAACCCCCAGAGCACGTGCCGCCCAGGTCGCCACTTTTGACGTCGCTTTCAGCGTCGCAAAACAATTGTGATGTCCTGGACTTACATCCATGCCAACGACTTCATCGTCATTGAAGCAAACTAACGCGGCTCGGCCAGCGCCGGCCACGCGGTATCACCGTAGAGCCATTCTCACTCATCGCGTACGTGTGTCCGAGTTTTCCGTCAAAGTTCATCTTCACGTCAAAAAGTCTTATCAATTCGTATGACGCTCCAAAGTTGCAGATGCGCAAAACTCGATAAGGACGTGCGGAATTCCTCGGCGTTTGCAGAATTCCCGTGCAAAAATTTTTTCCAGTTCTGAGTGCACTACGGTGTCGTCGAAGTCAGTTTTTGAGCCTTGTCTGTCCATTGTTTCATTTATTCTTCTTTGAAGACTTCTAGTTTAATTAGAAACTCCATCGAATAAATGAGTTGTGCTGCTGGCTGCCTTTCCACGAAAATCATCAGCCTGGAAAAGAAATCTTTTCTCGCAGTGTTGGTCACCGTTCAGCACAAGCCTGCAAGCACCCTCCCAGTGCCATTCTTTTTCGAAAGACCAGTTAGCGTTTCCTTTCTCGCAAATTTCCCAATAGATCTTTATTAGGGTATTAGAGTGTTCAAGTCTTTCTCGAATTGTTACTCCCAGCATAGATTTTGACTTGTTTTTGTTTGTTAACTGCTGTTTTGGCCGCAGTTCGCCTTGCGAATGTTTCACAAGAATGCTGGGTTGTGAACAAAACTTTCGCCCCAGGCGGGACTAGAACCCGCACCTCTCGCTTTCCGGGCAAGTGCGCTACCAGTTACGCTACCGGGGCACACTCCCATATTTTACAACAATCTCCCACTTCCATTTATTTCCTGTAACTGAGAAATACTTGTTGTTGGCCTCATAGGCGGTTTGCTTTGGCTCTTTTTTCATTTTTAAGTCAGTTGGGCATCCATTCATTTTCGACCGTTGTTGTCGCATCAATTCGATCTGAGGTTGTTGCTTTACGAAAAATGATGCAAGTCTGCAAACATTCGAACATTTCGACTAGCCGTAATAAACAGTAATATTTCCTAGCAGTAATATTTCTAGAGGTCAGATAGTTTAAGGAAGTCAAGGTGGAAGGAAATAAATAAAGGATAAAGGATAAAGCATTTGCCGTTGATCAATCCCTTTTTGGGATGCGGCACGCATTCTACTTCCATTTGTACATTCGTAGTGGCATTTGAATGCGATGTGGCCTATACAATGACTTGCGGGGCCAGCCGATGTTCAAGTCAGTGTTTTTTATCCTCCCAGACAAGTCTGGTACCAATTAACCGACCCCGGAGGGATGGAAGGCTTGGTTGGCCCGGGCGACTCACGACCCAGGATTTGATCCCCGGACCGCTCGCGTGGTAAGCGCGCCACTTGTCACTACACCACTTCCGCCCAAAAATGTAGCCGGAATGTTGTCAATGTGAGAGTGCCCAGCCACGCCTATCTGAATTTCCTGTCTCACTGTTGCGCGCCCTCCTTCATATAAGTACAAGGTCGCTTGTGAAAGCAGGTTAAAACAAGTCCTAACAATTTCGTCAGCCCCATGTCCGTCTTTCTTGAAACCTTGGCATTCTTCATAAGTGTTCTTGTTATTGTTGTGCCATACAGGTTTTTTATGATGGAATTTTTATTATGCCTGACGTTTCGACAATTTCGTCGTTCTCAAAGGCCTGAAAGCATATCGAAACGTCTTGCAATGTTGCCATCCCGCTCACAGCTAACCTTACTCCTACTGAACGTTACAACTCCCCCATGCGACTACAATAGAGCAGAATTACGAACAACGGTTAACTCACGTTAATTCACCAGGACGGGCCGCTCAGCTTCGCGAAACAATGGAGAAAGTGAGGCTGACCGGTTGTAAATGCGTACGCATTTTCAAGCAGTACACAACCGGTCAGTCTTACTTTCTAAGTACTCACCGATAAGTTCAGCAAGGTCAATCATGATTTAACGGGAACTGCAGTCGATTTTGATCATACTTATCTTTGCTATGCCAGATCCTCTTACATTCAAATACCTGCTTTTAATCTGATCTTTGTTTCTTTTTCCTTTCTTTTAAATTGTGCTGTTTCTTGAGTACGAATGTTGGCACCAATCGCAAGACAAGGGGGCACTGTAGGCAGTGCATCTGATGAAAGCCACATGTAGCATCTTCTTTTTTGAAAATTGAGCAAATCCTGGGGCGGGGTAAGAGAGTCAGCAGCAATTTTTCAATTTCTCCCGAAGTTACTGCCCCATTTCGCTCCCAGTAACACGGAAAAAATCCCCGTATTTTGCGGTGGCGCTTGAGTATTTTTGTTATCTTCGTACACATTCACTCTAGGGCATCCTTCAGAGCCGGAATTGACTTGAGAACGTTTCATGAAATTTAGAACCCTCTCTTACTCTCTTAGCAAGTGCGGCATTTGGTGAGGGTAGATGACTTTATGCCAAATAGATGAGCGGCTTGGGAGGTCTTGCAGGGCAGCCGCGCCTATATCTGGAAATGATATTCCGATCAATATTGTAGGACGCATATGACTAGGGGATCACTAAAAACCATGTTTCGTTTTCGCTGAACGGTTTTAGTAGTATCAAAAAAGTGGTGAATGATACCCTTGATGGTTCAATCCCCCGCGGCGACTAAATTTTGCAATCAAGGTTGGCGGCCACTTGTTGGCTTCAAAATGGTCCTGACGATGAATTTGACATCTGATTTTGACATTTAGCGATTTGGCACCAACCCGTAGGCGCCTAACCCAAATGCAAAATTTAGTCGCCACGGGGGATCGAACCATTAACAGTACCTTATGCTTTTTTTTGGTACTGCTAAAACCGTTCAGCGAAAACGAAACATGGTTTTGTGTTCCCTACATGCGTCCCTACAATATGCAAAAAACCGTTTTGAAAAACGTGTGGCTTGCCCTGAAAGACCTCCCCCCCCCTGATGAGTGGCATAGTCACATCCTGAGAATTGAGTTACAGAGCAAAAAACATGCACATCGGTTCGCTAGAATAGCGAAGCTTGGCGCTTGATTTTCGTTGAGGGGGGGGGGGGGTGAGTATTGAAGCTGACGTGAGCCACTTACCAGTACCCCAATGGAGGGGAAGGAAGCGGACTTCTGGAAGATTATGCAGCGAAACTTCGCCTGTCCTTTCCATAAACCTCTCGTGGGACTTGTCCTAGTTATCACCCTCACGAGTTTATTATATCCTGCTATATGATGCCCCCCACCCCCAACCCGCCAGCCCTCATCACAAGGCCATGAGCGTGAGAGAAACTGCCTAATGACGTCATTTGCTAACAGTACATGGACGACATATGCCGGAAATATGTGCGAACTTGTTCAAATAATTTCCTAAGGCCGCAGTTACATAGTTTCGACTCCGGAGATTAGGCTATTCAGCGACAATGAAAAATAATCAGGGATATTGACGCGGGAGAATTGGATCTAAGATAGGGATAGTAGGAAGATAGCGAATTAGGCCACGTGACAAATCAGATACAATGAATCGATTGGAGTCTACCGAGAAAAATAGCAGAGTAAAAACGATAATTACGGTAGTAGAAAAGAATAGTCATAGAGGAGAGACTTAAATACTCGATTTCAGAACGACGAAGCATGAAAATCGACAGTGCCAGACACACTCAATAAGTAACGAGCAGGAGATAGCAGGTTATTCACTTTCTTCAGTCGCCCGGGGTTATGTGTGATAGTCATGCACTCAAGAAATTTCTGAAGTAACTTACGAAAATAGTAGTAGAGTAGGATAGTGCGCTGACAAGATTAGATATGTATTGATCTATTCGCTTGAAGTCGCCCAATCTACTACTCTCCAGCGATTTCAATCGATACGTATCCAATCTTGTCAGCGCAATCTCCTACTCTACTACTATCCTAATATCCTATCGCCTACTATCCTAATCTCCCGAGTCGCGAACTATGAACGCGGCCTTAAAGAAGGTACCTCACCTAGATTGGAGGTGTGCTCCGGCGTGACCTGCGCATATCCCAGAATTTTCTGGTGTTCTTGGCAGTAACTAACTTCTCATTCTTTTTCTGGAAAGAGAAACAATTGCTCCGTCTTGTGCTCTGGCTGCAATGCTTCTTTCTGCCTTAACGTTTTTGTCGTATGCTTCCAGTCAAACGAATGGCATGTCATTAGCAGGCCAGAGGAGTTTGCCATTTCCTGACGTTTCCGTGCTTTTTTTCGTTGCGGTTGTTCTCACTGACCTCGCTATTTTCGCTGATGGTGAAGAGAAAAATCCCTTTCAGGCCGCGTATGCTCACACATTCGGAGATCCCACAGCTGTTGAAACGGAATCATATCGTGAAAGGATATCGCCCCTTGAACCAACCAATCACTTATTATTGCAAATCGGCGTTCTGTACACATAATGAGTTGGTCAGTTTAAAAATTGGATTTTTTTCTAGAAGATTCTCCTCAATCTGATGGAGTAGCAGTAGAACAAAAGAGTGTTGTAAACCTGGAAATTCACATTGGTTTGATTTCCTAATAATGATAGTTCGGCGGTCGCAAGTTGAAATCTGATTAGAGGGCAAAAATTTTGTGCTGGACCATGAGCTGCAAAGTAAGAGGGAGGCGGGGTTGGGAGAGATCGTCCACAGCAGTTCTATAATAAATACTTCATGTTCCTTCCTTTATTTTCCTGCGATCTCACGATAAATTTCGCACTACTACTGTTCTTTTTTCTACTGAACATCTACAGCTTATCGCTTTCAGTATCAAAACGAAGACATTTGTGAAAGAATTTAAAGGCACATACTACAGCCACTAAGAGTGGTCACAGCGCTTATAAATGAAGGTTGAAGCAAAAAAGTGTACCGCCACTGGTTTGAGAGGAAGAGAAACCGCTGAAATTGTTGAGAATTGTGAATTTGCTCTTTGAAAAATATATTGCTACGAGACCACACGCTGCGCGCCAAGGTGATAGAGTAGGCGAGAGAGCACAGAGAACGAGTGAGACGCAGACACTGTGTGCTAGACCTTTCCATCACAAGCGACACCTTACGCCCTCCCAGTAGCGGTAGCAGTTGTCAAACCCCTGCCAGCTGTATATATTTCGGAGCACAACATCAATCTTTGTGGGTATCCTGCTTTGAAGAGTACTGATCGCCCTTGGAATGCTCGTTTGTTCGACTGGGTGCCACAGCGAATGTAGGGCTGATTGTTGTGCAAACTTCAGGCTGACAGCCCACTATTGAGCGCGCAACGCTCACTCATGAACAGTAGTGCAAATTCTTAAAGAACTAATCTTTATAGAATTCGCTTTTGGCTCGACGGAGAACATGCTGCGATGCACATTGCGAGTGCATATTCAAAAGGAGCCTAACACTCAATGAGCTAGATAGAACATGAGGGAGAAGAAGCAGATATCAAGTGGACGAGAGAGCTTAGGGATGAGCAAGACGTAAACATTGCCAAAGCCCAAATTTCAAAGGCTGCAGCAAAAGCTAAATGTTTGTTCGTTAAGGGGGTGCCCTCCAACATCGTGCGGCAAAGCCAGTGTGTGCAGGTCGGCATAACTTCATTTTTTGGTGTCTCAATGCCTTCATCTTTTGCTATTTGAAATTTTATTGCGCCTACTTTGGATACGAACATTGTTTTCCCTAATCGAATTGATACCACGGTCCTTCTCGCGCACAATAAGAACGAAAAGAAATTTTCACGAATACTTCAAATGCGCCATGCCCTTGACTCGCATTCAGCATTTGCAGTAATATTGCAGCATATTTACCAGCGAATGTTTTCGAGCGCAGCTACGTCTGACCATAAGTTTGCGTGCACTGTTCCAATTAAGCCTAGTGCTGAATACTCGACTTTCGATGGACGTAGGGCTTCAGCGGAATTTAGACCGCTCATCCTGCCCGCGATAGCGGCATCTTTCACCAAAGCCTGGTATCCTTCGCTAGGTTCAAGTGGCTCTTTCAACTACTCAAAGATCTGAAGAACAAGTGAATTGCGTTTGGGTGCGGTGATGATAGGTGTCTGCTGAATAGTAAGGAGTTGTAATAATGGTGAGCAAGTCCAAATCTGAAAATAAGTAAAAGTCACAGGAGTTGGAATTCGAAAATTCTGAAAAAAATTCGAACTTTTCGCTAAAGAAAGGAATCCTACAAAATACTCCATCGATATACGCTATAATTTTGAAAAAAAACATATTTTATTAATTGCTGTTTCTTTCAGATCAATATATGGAGCCATCTCGTACCAGCCATCTGTCTGATACTATTCTACGTTTTGCCAGAACTTTGTCTCTGCAACGCCAAGGCTTCCTGTCCTAGTGCTTTATGCTGGCGTCGGATCACTTCTATTCGCATCCAGCTTGGCTCATTTGTTGGTTAGCATGATTTTTTTTGGGTTTCCTGGGCCACTTTTTGAATGGCTGCAGTCATCTGGGCTTTTACGTCACTTCACTGCTCAACTTTTTAATGTTTTCGCTCGACTGCCTTTGGCTCTCAGGGACCAATATTCGAGAATAAGCAATGAGATGATGGTAGAAAAATTCCACTGCAGCTGTTTAAAGAGTGGATCTTACAGGAATCTTCCACGGAAAAAGCTCCGCCTTCCATTACCACAGAAAACCGATGCCTTAAATGGAATCTTCCCACGGAAAGAGTGATCATTTTGTCTTGTGTGTAGGATTCAGTATTATCGAAACTAACGCTTATGTTCCGTTCTTTTGCTATGCTTCATGAAGGCTAGGGACCTAAGGTATCGTTTTTCTGTGGTAATGGAGGCGGAGCTTTTTCCGTGGAAGATCCCTTGAAGTTTAGTTCGCAGTTGCACTGAAGTTGGTGCTGAGCCTTGAAAAAGCCTTGCGATAACAAAGGAAAAGGTGCCAAAATTAATTCCATGGTCAAAGGCACGAGGTGCGGCGACTGAATTGTGCATATTGTTAGAATATTGGACCGAGGAAGTGCGAAAGTTAGCCACTGGATCTCGTGCCGGCATTTTTCACAAGGCTCTCTATTCTAGCTTACTTTTCCCCGGCTATCACCACAACTGTCTCGGGCAGACAGCTACACACAGGGATGCTCGTAAGTTCGAGCATGCATAAGAATGATGTACCAGAACCAGAACCCACCCTTTGGCACTGAACGTCCTGGATGGCACAACGAATTCTGGTTGTTGTACCACTTCTACGCATGCCTCAGGTCACCAAAAAAACCAAGCAACTTCAGCGCCAGTCCTCCAGGCAACAGAAAGCAGGGTCAAGCGAGGCGTTGAGGAAAATTTGGAAATACGACCCCCCCCCCCCCACCACCCTCCGCCGGAGGCCGAAGTCCATGAAACAACCCTCTTCAAAAGCCGAACTATGAAAAGGTTGAAAAGCTTGTTTAATTCTCCCCAAAACTGCTCATAAAAAAGCCCTGCTACCCCACCGTCCACAAAAAAATTCGTTTAAGAAGTACAAAAGTGAAAAAGTCAAAGAATAATCATTATTGATGAGTCCTACCAAACGAGCAAACGAGAAACAGACCAGAAAACGACAAACTAGCCACTAAAAATGGCATACCCAACATCTGTTCTTCATTTATTTCCTCCACAAGACTTACCAAATTCTAGTACTACACAGATTGTGGTTCTCAATTTGCACGTAGCCCTTCAGTTGAAAGAAGCTTTTTAACCGCCTTCGCCAACTGAGTGTTGACTGGACTTTGGCGTTGACCGTGGAGCAGCTTATTTACTATTGAAATTTGAACAAATATTCAAATGATTATAACTTTCTTCAAATATGACGAATTTTCAATCTGAAAGCAGATTTGGAAGTTTTGTGAAGAGCTTTTCTAATCAGTATTGAAATTACAAAAAGTTATAAGAAATAACAAATTTAGGTCAATTAACGAGGAAAATTCGAGATGAGCACGAGTTTTTACACTTTCCGAAGCAATAACTTGCTTCATTTTCGTCAAATTCGAAAAGTTAATATGGCAGACAAAACTAGAAGATTTTCTCTACCAAACCGTTGCTAAAGCAGCTCTATACGTCCAGTATTCAAAAAATGGCCACGTTGAGGATTTTGCAAAATTAACGAGGAAAATTTGTGATGAGTGCGAGTTTTTTTACTTCCTAAAGCCATAACTCCGTTCAAACTCATCCAATCCGAAAAGTAAATACGCCATCATAAACTAGAAGATTTGCTCTATCAAATGCTTACTAGAACTGCTCCAAACGTCCAGTATTAAAAAAACGGCTACGTTGAGGATTTTGCGCGACGAGTACCGCCGAAAGGTACTTTTTCGCTACATTGGCACTATTTCAACGGCTGTATATCCTTTTAAGGGCGATTATGTACTAAAGTAAGAGCAGATTTGAAATCACTGCTTTTCTCTTTCTAAGAAAAGTGATTGATCAGCGTTTCTCAACTTTAAAGGTTACATGTTTATAAATTTAACCCTGAAGAGTCCGTTAACGCAATGTTGAATGGTGTACACCTCCCTGTAAATGCGCACGGACACTTTCAGAATTCTCTCGATTGTTCCTGAATTGAGGTTGTTTGTCCAAGGAGCCGTAGTTGAAGCGCGCGCAACAACTAGACCCTTTCTCGGATGCGCCGTGTACCTCACATCCCTTCAGATTCGGGGTCTTACTTGAAAGATGAAATATCTCTTGGAAAGCGTGCGAAATTCAGATTCTTTAACTTGTGTGGTGAAAACACTGAAGTAACTAAGAATTACCGGACGCCTCAGAATCACGAAAATTTTGTGTGGGTGAAATATCATTTTCATTGGAAATCCTCTGGCCTGGCATCGACTCATCCTTGATATTTGTCTTCCGACGGTGATGATCCCACTGCATCAAAATGGCTCGATCTCTTCCACCCAGCGGGCCAATACGACCCCCCCCCCCTGCGACGTGTCGAGGATTCCTCAACGCACGCTTGACCCTGGGCAGCACCCTGACGTGTGGCAGAGCCGCGTATGCAAGCAGTCTCGGCGTATACAACGCGGGTGTCACCGTTGTGCACAACACGGGAGAGGCACTTCAGTGCCCTTGCAGTGAACGTTTTCTTGCCACAAGTTGTTCTGCACTTTACAGTCGCCGGAAAAAAGGCTGGCTATTTGGATTACGAATGGCGCAATGTCGGCACCGAGCATATGTAGGATAACGGAAATTTTCAAAATAGTAATCCTTTTTCTTCTCAATTCCCCCCTCCCTAACCTTTCCATTCAAATACTAAAAGAGCTGGAATAGAGGATCACTTACAACAACACAACATTACAGCTGTGGAAGATCCTACCTTCCGGGGAATCTCTAGAGAAAAACTACTTTTCGAAGGCACGGGTTGGGGTCGAGTTGGTGTGTTACTTTGTTCGAAATTAGACAAGAGATGCGAATAGGAACGACTGTGAGAAGCAAAAAGCTATAGAGAATAGTGAAACTTCTCTTGTGAGCTCGGCGGTGGAAATACGGAGAGACGAAGCGGCTGCGAGGAGGAGAAAACGCTAGGGAGCACGTCGTACGCGAGGAGAGATGGTACATATGCAGCGATTGAGAAACGTGGCAGCGGTCGCAGCGGTGAAGCTGAGGCTTAGCTCTCTTGTCGCACAGTTTCAAGTCGCGACAGCACTAATTTTATACTCTTATGAGAAAGGTATTACTTCTACCCGGGGTGTATACGAAGTTATACGACGCATCCCCAAGCTACTTGTCGCAAGTGAAGTGGACGAGATTTCGTGGGCGTCATTTGAATTTGAATATTACAGGTACGCCAAGCAGGCCCGACTCTCTAATATTCAACCTCAACCAACTGCTCCAATTTGCGAAAATCTTGCGCTCCTTGGAAATCGCCGCGTTTGCGACGGCCGCACGCGGCAGGCGACGACCGGTCGATTCTGTTGACCGCTCCCCCTGCTACCGCGGTCAAGGAAAGAATTTCTCTGAAGATCTGATCAGAGTCGAGAAAGCGTAGCAACTCAACGTTGGACACAAACAAGATATCGAACGTGGGCAGAGGTCCTTCTGAGCGTAGGATGATCCAACTCCTGAGCGGCTGTGCCTTAGTGACTCGACCAATCCAGTGCTACTTTTCTCCACGAGATTGGCTTCCTCAGTGAAACTGTGTCTGATCCTGCCTTAGACAGACATAAACGGGGCTAGTTTCGCCGCAAAGCTAATTGAATTGCCGGGATTGTATTCTCAGCCAAATCAAATTTCAATAATATACGAAGAAATTTTGTGATCTACATTACCTATTATAAATATAAAACTAGTGCAATTTTTTTACTTGTTATAGCAAGGCTCGTTCTAAGGGGTTGTGCTGCAGCCTCACCCTGAAGAAAGGTGATGGATAGCTTTGTATGAACGCTCAATTTGATTCAAGTTGAATCTGAATTTATCATTTCAGCACTCACGATCACCTCATGATCATATTTTCTGGTTTCTAGTGGATTTCGCTGGGATAGCTTTATTCGGTTGTTCAATTGGATTGCAACGGTATAGCTGCGGCTCCGATATGTCCTTAATTGGACACATGGTACGATGGTTATAAGTTTAAGAAGGAGTTCAAAGACTTTCAAGATGAAAAGAGTAGAGTCGAGCTTTTGGCAATGGCCAATCACTTTTATATTGCGCCACGCATTCTACTTCCATTCAACATCGTAGAAGCAGTTCAAACCGGTATAGCCTATAGGCCGATGTCATAGTTTGCGAATCGAGCAATGCGCCAGCGAATCGACCGATGCGCCAGCGAGTCGAACGAGCGACTCAATAGTGGCGGGACCCAACGTTCAAAGGAAGTCCGCCACTTTCAAACAGTGTCACTTGACAGTGGACGCTGTTTGAAAGTGGCGGGACTTCCTTTAAAGGAGGAATTCACGATTAGAATGAAGGTCGAAGAAAGGGAAACTGACCTAGTTGAGGGACCCACGGACCTCCTGAGGGTGCGAACTGACGCGCAATTCGCATGGAAAAATTTGACCTCGGCGACCTATCATGCCTCAAAGCTGGCGGGTCCGGCGATCTCCGCCCACCGATCATCTGATCACTCGCCGTAGTTCAATACGTGGCGAGTGATTAGATAGCTGAGAGAGCGTAGTGTTGAAGAGGGCACAGCGATGAGAGTCGCATCAATGCTCAAATCAACGGGCAAGGAAGGGGTCCCATTTCTCGGGTTCTGGGCCGTTTCTCATGGTTCTTCCTTCTTTCGTGTACCACTCACCATCCCTAGGTTAATTTGAAATGGGTTGCTTTTTCATCGTGAATTCGTCCTTTAAAGAAAACAAGCGAAGTGCCCCGGGTGCGGTTCGCTTGGGGTGTGGGTCGCTAGACAGACTGCGACCTTTTCGTTTTTCCAGCGCAGAGCTTTTCTCGCTTCTGAAGCACCAGTCCATTAATGATCAAGAGCAGACCTGGGATTACCGCAATGAAAGAAGCTAGCGCTGCGAAAGCCGAAAAACTCGCCTTCCGTTGTGGGCCGGTGTCAGACATTGCGGATCCAGCGATTTGCTAGCGAAGCGAGCGCTGCACCAGCGGATCGAACTGTGTACCAACGACTCAACACCTTTGAAAGTGGCGGGACTCCCTCTCGTTTGCACGTTGACTCTCGCTACAATTACAACAGGCCGCAATTGCTCCATCCTGCTACGGTCGGACAACTCGTCCATATCACTCAACTACCAGGCTTCTGTAATGATCGATCTGATAATTGTGTCTCCGAAAATTTCGGTGACTCTCCAGT
>MU869527.1:31108-43619 GCA_036418205.1 Ostertagia ostertagi | reverse complement strand
GTGGTTTGTTTTTTTTTTTTACCAAAGAGATTTTTTTGAAACTTCTGGCTCTTTTTTTTTTTTTTTTTTTTTTTTTTTTTTTTTTTTTTTTTTTTTTTTTTTTTTTTTTTTTTTTTTTTTTTTTTTTTTTTTTTTTTTTTTTTTTTTTTTTTTTTTTTTTTTTTTTTTTTTTTTTTTTTTTTTTTTTTTTTTTTTTTTTTTTTTTATTTTTTTATTAATAGAAGTTATAGTTTCATTCCATGATAATACGGTATGATTTTATTGTTTGCTGAAGCGTTAAAATATGTGGAATTTTGAAAAAATTATCATTAAACTGAAAGAATAAACCTTTTGGGTAGTTCAGTTCTGGAAACATTTTGCCATTATTGCTTGTGGTAACATTTCGAAAAATCAGCCAAAAATGTCAGGTTTGTGAACGGGATCTTTTTAATGGCGTTTATATGGTCAAAAATGCTATGGAAATACTAATTGAATTGTCTAAAACTGCCAATAACCACACTCAACATTTAATTGACATTAAGAGTTTCCCTTTTCACCATCTTGATAGCATTCATAAATGTACCCAGATCAAGGTGGGCCGTGCCCTGAGGAGTGCTTAGCTTGGGTGAGTAGTAAAGAGACCCATTTCGCCTTTCTGAAAGGTTCCATTGTTTACCGGATTATTTCCTCAACGTCCTAGCATCCTGCTCCAGCCTTTCACACACTACCCAGCCGAGCCAGAGCCAGAAAATAGTTCATCAGGGGATGTACTGACCGAGAAAAAAACTTTAGGTTTCACGGATCTATGAAACCGAATCCCATCAGCTCTACATATTAGGCTCTCGTTCCGATCAGTTGGGTGCTATGGAATAGTACTTATTTTTATTAGTACTCTTTTTTATTACTATTTAGTATAATTCCCTAGCCACCCAACTGATTCAGAAGGAACGCCTAATATGTAGCGCTGAATGGGATTCGATTTCATGGATCTGCTAATCCTAAAGTTTTTCTCGACCAGTACATCCCTGCTGGAATATTTCCTTCATAAAGCCGCAAATATGTTGGGATGCAGCGCAAGTCAAAGATTGCAAATTTCCATATTACGGAAACGCGGTTGAGTAAGGTGCTGCAAATTCAATGAAGCCAAAGGCTCGCTCCGAAAGTCACGTCGATTTTGGAGAAAAATGCCTACACTTCGCCTGACTGCACTCAAACGAATCGGCTATTGCATGCCTGAGTAACGATGTGAAAAGTTTGCAGTTAGACGAGCCTGCAGTGAGAAAATGAAAAATGTGAAGCAAAGCGGGTGGCTTGACGTCATGAAAGGGGACGCGAACGAACAGTTGCCGCCGTTATCACTGGCAGGAAGTGCCACTGACAACAGCTCCTTGTCGCGAGCATGACACTTGAAACTCAGAGATCCTTTTGAAATGTCGGAAGGGTGAATCATCCTTTGGGTTAGGTGAAGACTTTTTACGAAAAAGTTGTGAAATGACGAAAATGTGGAGGGATGGCTGTTTCATTGCTACAGTTAACTCTACACATAACCCTTCCTTCCTCCTCCCCTTCCTCGTCGGGTCTGTCAGGTGTTAGCAGGTTCAATGACACTCTGGACACCGTCGAGAGTTGAATGTTGTGGGAGGAGCGGGAAGAGGGTGGGTGGCTGGGCGTGGTGATGGGAACTGAATTGAAGGTGTGAGGGACCCCACAGGAGAGTCGTCCTGATTTAAAGGTTCTCGAACATGACGTCACCAATGTATGCTATACGAAGTTATTACGAATTTATCGATTTGACATGCTTATGTGAGCCAATACAATTCTTTGAGTGATGCGGTAAGGAGATAATCCACACGTACATGAATGCGAAGCACTGCAATTGGTCGGAGCCAGTTAATTATACATACCCTCGCCTTCAAATGACCAGAAATTGTGCAATTGCAGAAATTGACGTGGCATTAACGTGGCATCGATTCAAGAACATCTTTGAGCACACGTGATGTCACCTTTTCATCGAGAATTTAGCCACGTGTGCCACGTGGCTTAATGCCACGTCAATTTCTGCAATTGCACAATTTCTGGTCATTTGAAGGCGAGGTAAATGGATTTAACAATAAATAAGGATAAAGGATGTGAAATAGAAGGTAGCTCCAAGCAATCCGAAAAGAATTTACAACTTATTGAAAGCCACAGTGCTCCCACTCCAGGTCACTGTTAGCTAGGGTTTCTCCAACGGGGATCGTACTTGTGATCTGGATTCCCGATATGGTGGGAGGTATTTATTCATTTATTTCAAAATTTTGCAGAGAGGGAGGGTGCGTCATGGTAGATGGAATACACAGCTTGTAGACCTGTTTTTGATTGTTTTCGTTGTTTGAAACAAACCAAAACAGCCAAGATTAATATCTGCTAGAGCTTTCACGTGCGAATTACGATAGGCCTTTGAAGGGCTAGATCTGTGAGTAATGAGATCTTGCGGGAAATCTATTCGTATTTGCCGAAAGAAGTGGCTTAAGGCCACCAAATATACCCTCCCTTCAAAAAAACGAGAAGAGCGTCGGGTGCAGACCATACACCACAAGTGACGACGGCCTCCACAAAATGTAAATGTTTTCTGCCAATGAAATGATTAGCCTGTTGCAGTTGTATTCTATTAGTTGTCACTAATTATACTATTATCACCAAAATCAGGTATAACTATGACCAGCTAGCTAACAGAAACTGCCGTATTTGTGCGGTATTAGTCTGCAGTCGACGCTCTTCTAGATTTTGCAGGGCATATATTACTCGATATCGGTGAGTTGGGGTGGGCGTGTCACCGGAAGTGACGTGCACTTGATAGAAACTATGTGGATAAGCTGCTTCCAACATACATCGCTGGCTATCAGCAAAGCATGCTGGCAACAGCTTATCCACGCACTTCTATCAAGTGCACGTCACTTCTGGTGACACACCCACCCCAACTTTCGAACGGGTATCGACCATACATACCGTCCCCTTCAAAAAGCGAGAGTGTCGGGTGCAGACCATGCGCCACAATGACGACGCCTTCACAAGTTAGATGCTTTCGGTTGCTACTTAGTTGGGGGGGGGGCACGCCGGCGCGGATGACCCCAACTAAGCTTAGATATATCGACTGTCACTATTATAACTATGGTATTTACAGAATCAGCTTGTTTCACTGTCGAACAACTTCTGGCATGTAAGAGGACTGCTGGTAGTGGGCTCTAGGGCTAGGTAGGCCCGGAAGCTAAAAACACCAGCGGAGAACAAACTTGCGCACGTCTCTACCAGTTCTTGTCACTCATTCATTGTTAGCAACCAGTATGGAGCACAACTTATGCAATAAATTCACACAGTCTCAACATTCAAACTAAAAACTTCCTAAGTGAGAGAGGGTCTTATAAGCGTTCGAGGTCTGGAATGTTTGTCATGGGTTTGGAAGAAAACCGTCACATGGAAAGACAACGAGATGATCTTTATTCTTCTGGTCTGATATCATTTCTGTTCTCGGCGCTTATTTGATCGCTGACGTTGGCCACGAGACGGCAAGCGGCCACGTATCGCTGACCCTGCTGCCGTCCGCTGACCATTTTCCATTCCTCGTCTCACCTACTAACCCTCTCGAAAACAACCACGAATGACGGGTTTCGGTTTTGCCATCGATCGTGGCGGCACATTCACCGACGTCTGCGTTTTCAGACCGGACGGCACCACACGAGTGCTCAAGGTGCGAATTTTTCTCTTCTTAAGGATGAGTTGATATCTAAAGCTAAAGGACTGTCATAAAAGTACCTAACCCGGATGGGTGTGTTTCTGCGCTTGATTCGACTATCCAATAGCTGCAATAATAGTCGTGATTTTGGGGTAGGGGCGTTTACTGCACTACGATGCGTTTTTACCGAGGACCTTTTCGGACCTATCTCAAGATATGGGGCTTTGTGATGACGGTGAAAATGAAATGAAACTACGCAAACAAGTAGCTAGTACTCGGCTAATTGCCAGGTCGCCAAGGGCGTGGAAAAAAAAATGAAAAGGCTAATTAAAAGAGATGTGTGATGCTATGTGAGTCGGGTGGGCATTCCGACTCTTGGTATTTCTTCTCACCCAAATGCTTTGTTCGCGGGCTTATGATACCGCCTCTTTTTTGAATGACGAAAGAACCTGGAGGTGTGTCACACAGCGGAACGAGATGTACCTAAGTAGGAAACTTGACAGGTTGCCAACTATCGAAATCTTCCAGGTGCTGTCAGAAGATCCAGCAAACTATGCTGATGCTCCCACGGAAGCAATACGACAAGTTTTGGAGCAAGAAACCGGTGTTCCCATTCCCAGAGGAAGTCCAGTTCCAGCTGGTGAGTAGAAGGTGTTCGTTGGCTGGAACAATGAAATCTTTTGTGGTGGGGCTCTACTTGAAAGATAGTGAATCATATTGGAAGCTATCGCAGAAAACTTCGCGGAAGGCGAGTTGTTTTTCGTAGTAGCTGCTTGGAATGCGATCGAATTTTAAAATCTGTTTATAGTTCTCGTCACCATTCCGTTTGGGTTCAGGATGCAGGCGAAGATGCCACTCATTCTCTGCGGCTCAGCTTGTATGTGTAATCTTGTCTGCGACCCTCCTACTTAGGACGCGGTGATGACAATCTTGGTCGGTGCTGTCGCGGGATCCGATGGGTGGGGTTTGTGAATAATAGGCCGGTTTTGAAAATAAATAAAAGATAAAGGATAAAGCATTTGCCGTTGATCAATCCCTTTTGGGATGCGGCACGCATTCTACTTCCATTTGTACATTCGCAGTGGCATTTGAATGCGATGTGGCCTATACAATGACTTGCGGGGGCCAGCCGATGTACAAGTCAGTGTTTTTTATCCTCCCAGACAAGTCTGGTACCAATTAACCGACCCCGGAGGGATGGAAGGCTTGGTTGGCCCGGGCGACTCACGACCCAGGATTTGATCCCCGGACCGCTCGCGTGGTAAGCGCCACTTGTCACTACACCACTTCCGCCCTTTGGAATTATAATACCAAGATAAATCTTCAATGTGGGTAAGAATATGTGAACTCACCGGCTGATACAAATGCATTTTCTCTGCTGGTAAGAAGGGCGCAACTCATTGCCACATCAGCAAAAGCGCAAAATTGGTTGAATGTGCATTATTCTGAAACTGTCATTATTATTATATTTTATTTCTTGGCTTCCAGATAACATTTCATGGATTCGTATGGGCACAACTGTTGCGACGAATGCGTTGCTCGAACGAAAAGGCGAACGCATAGCATTGCTGATTACGAAAGGATTCAAAGATCTCTTGTACATCGGCAACCAAACCCGTCCAAGAATTTTTGATTTCGACATAAAAATCCCAGGGGTATGTTGCCTTCCCGTCAGTTCCTAGTCACTTAGATTTGTTGAGATGATACGCCTTCAAGAAATGATCTAGGTTCTCTATGAGGAGGTGGTGGAGGTGGATGAGCGAGTGATTCCATCTGACGACAGCTGTGAACTGGGTAACATTGGACGTGTGGAGGAGACGTTTTTCGGGAAAAAGGTTTGTTTTTCTCTGAAAAGCTGTGACTAGGTTAGTTATAAAATATCGTATTAAGCGCAGTACATGTACAAAGCGGATTGGCCAGAACGCAATAGGTGTAATCGGCGTGATTGATAACTTTATTTCTGTGAGCAATTCTTTTTTATACGTAGTTATTATGAACTACTAGTATACGATGTCAGCCGTCGGCTGTTAAAGGCCAGTTTATTTCCCGTTCACGGTCGCCGCAAACCGCGGACAGAAAAACTATCTATAATTGTCGTAAGGTTGCCATCGGGGTTTTCGAACAGATGATCTAGCGCTCGCCTTTTCTGTCATCTTTATGCACCTTACAAAGTTGTATCATTGGAAGACCATGGAATTGCGATCACAGCGCTGAAACAGCACCAGGTACTAGACCCAGGTTCTGTTATCAGATCACACACAAGTTCCCTCCACCAGTACGCGCGAATGCGCAATTTCTTCTTTGCATTGTGGCTGCAGGACTCGACCAGACCAAAGTTTACAACATTAGTCGCGCAGAAGCTATAAACGCCAACTTTTGTTCATATCACTACATTCGCTAAAAGTCATTTTCTATTGTGAGCAAAGTGTTGGTTAAGACACTCAAGTACCAATATGGGCGTACTAATTTCAATCAGTAGTGAAGGAAGTGCGAAGCAACCGCAAAACCGTATCTTTTACGATTAATTATAGGAAATGTACGAAAAGTGTGCAAAGAAGCTGGTGATAAGGATAGTCCTGAATTTTTGATATAACATCAAGTTTGGCAATAACGCTCATTTTTCATTGCCAGCACCCATTCAATTGTGGTTATGAATTGCAAGAAGTCTCTTGAAAACTACCAATCGAGGGACGTGACCCCTCGATTTGGTGGACAACGCTACTACGGCACTACGGGTGCTTGACGAGTTCTTTCCGTCTTTGAGCCGCGGCCACTTTGGTTACGTGTCGTCCTGCAGGTCTATTGGCAGTCAGGGATTAGATTAGCATTTTGGGAGCGTGGATGACTGAAGAAGGGTATATCAGAATGATTTTTATCTCTTCCAGGTGATTGTGGAAAAAGAACCTAATGAAGATGAAGTCAGAGCGCTTCTGAAAGCTATCATGTCACATGGAATCAAGAGTGTTGCGGTAGCCTTCCTCCACTCTTTCATGTATGCGTGTTATACCTTTTCATTTGATTTTCGGACTTCGTAAACTTCATGGCGTTTCCAGCTATCCTGCTCACGAGCTGAAGGTGAAGGAGATTGCTCACGAGTTGGGTCTCAGAAACGTTTCTCTCTCCCATGAGGTGATGCCAATGATTAAAATTGTCCCTAGAGGTTTCACAGGTGATTTTTCAAGCTTTGCTTGTTTTGCCTTGATTGCTGACACTAAACGATACGAACTAATGATATGATGTGAACGATAACTAATGATATATGAACGTGAGACCGCAGTCGTCTCAGCGCTACACGGCCGCTCTACGTGATCCGACGTCGTTCGTTGGGTCTGACATCATGCGGAGGCAATTGCGTTCAAATACGCCTACATAGAACAAGGCATTGCTCGAACAGGCTCGGATCGCTCTTTTCTTACTATTAGGATGGTAAGAAAGTCCTGAGCCGTTTGACACTTTTTTTGCTTTACTTTTTTATTCCGCGTACAATGGAATTTACTCAACAATATAATCACCATTGTTACTCACTACAGAGTCCCACCTAATGGGCAGGTCAGCGACCCCTTCTCCCAGAACTGAGCAGACTGAGAGTCAAAGAAATCGCTGACCGCTCTTTCAACGTCTTCAACTTTGGTGAATTTTTTTCTTCGCTAGGAATGCCTTAAGGGGATGAAATAAGTGATAATCAGAGAGGGCAATGTCAGGGGAATAGGATGGGTGGGGAACCGCGTCCCAGATCAGCTCTTCCAATTTTGCACGGGTCTCTTTAGCTATGTGGGGCCTGGCGTCATCGTGGAGTAGGTGGACAGAAGTTCGTCTCGGTCGTTTTTCTTGAACAGCGTCCGCTAGTTTCTGGAGCTGACTGGCGTAAATGCTGCCGGTAGCGGTATGTCTTTGCGGGAGCATCTCATAATACAACATTCCTCACGAATCGCAGAGGTAGCAAAGAAGAAAGCTTTGGGGTGAAGGTCCGATTTTGCTTGCGTCGGCGGGTCTTCTCCTCGAGGCAGCCACACGGCACTGTGCTTGTCAGAATCGCAGAGGGCCCCACTCTCACCTCCCGTTATCGAGCCTTCCAGAAACGCCTTTCGGTGCGGACAAAGAAAGAGAAACTGAGAAATGGGTACCCGATTGAACCGCGTGCTATCGGTCAAGACATGAGGGATCCATCGAGTCAGCACTTTTCCTGTGGACGAGGGCGTGGAGGGACCGAGGACTGTGGGATGGGTGCACCCGAGTCTTGTCACAAGGCTGCAGGTGCTAACCTCCGGATCCTCTTCGACAGCGCCGAGAACGGTGGAGTTTCCACTGTTTGGGGGCTTCCCAACCTTGTCTTGTCTTCGGAAGCCATGTCTCCTCCTTCGAAGCCTGCGAACCAGAGCTTGGCACCGATGATGGAAGTGGTGTCCCTTCCCAGTGCGATGCTGATAATGTTGACGGTTTCCACTGCTCCTGTGCCGCAGCGCCATTCATTGAAGATGATCGCTCGAAAGTGCTCTTGTGGAATCGACATCATGATTAAAGTTAAAGAAGGCAACCCGGCTATATATACCTACTGCGGAGAAGTATGATCGACAGCGATAATCTATCACGTAGCAGATTCTAGGTATCGATCAATAAGCGAAAGTTCTGGAGCTTTCGAAAAATCGGCTCAGGACTTTCTTACCATCCCAAGTAGTATTTCTAAAACCGAAAGCTCGAATTTATGATGGCATTTTTTGTGACCAATTCTTGTGGATGCATATTGCGAAGGCACTGCAGGCAGCTAGCTGATGCTATGGACCAGCAAACTTCCTGCTTTTGGCCCTTAAGTTGTTTATGCGTGATATTTGCGCTCAAGTCACTGCTTGCTTGCTTACTGTTTTCCATACATAAATATTATAGTTGAGTTTACAGTATGTGCTGATGCCTACTTGACACCGAAGATCAGGGAATACATCGACGGATTTGAGTCTGGCTTCTCTGATGGGACTTGATAGTGTGAGAGTTGATTTCATGCAGTCGGATGGTGGTCTTTGCAGTGTTAAGAAGTAAGCAGGTTCTCGGAGCTTCAAATAAGCTCACCGATTCAATGACATTTATATACCTGCGTAATGGCTTGTTTGCAGGTTCTGTGGGGGAAGCCATCATCGGGACCTGCTGGTGTGTAATCGGTGTGGCTCTTACTGCTTATGAACAAAACAAACCAAAAGTCCTGTGATTGGATTTGATATGGGAGGTACTTCTACTGATGTAAGTGCTGAAAAATCTTCTACTTTCAGTTCTACTTGGAACCTTACATACTTTTAAACCACCAGCATGGTTCACATATCAAACAGAAACAAAAACAAATACGATTTTGAAACTGACATGCACAGCTTGTTTAAGATCTTTTAGCGTTTTCAGCTACATTCTGACCAATTGTCCTGTAGAAATTATTCTTAAGGGTACGGTACAAGGAAAATAGCGCGCAGTCGCCATCGATGGTGACTGGAGTTTTTGACTTAATTTCAATCATCGTGTGAATACATGAGATGGTCCATGAGAGAATATGAATTATTTTCGTTTAGGTTCTCTCCGGTTTCTGGAGCATCTAAGAACACTAATGGACGACCCGCCACGGTTGGGTTGACATCCAAGCCACACAGGTTTGCTCGAAAAAGGGTATTGTTTACTACACGGAGAGATGTTGTTATCTAATGGTGTGGCAATCCAAGATCATTCCTTTTGTGCCCTTCTCGGGTTGCAAAAAAATCCTGAAATTGTTAGCCTTATTTATGATGTATATGTAAAGTTAACTCTTCTAGGGGTATAAACTACAGCTTGATTTTCCTAGTCAATTGTTAGAGGTTTGAAGATTGGAGAAAAGCTTATCATTACAGTTGGACATCAATACCGTTGCAGCTGGCGGACCGGGATCAAGGCTGTTCTTCGACAACGGGAATCTTTGTGGTTGGTCCGGAAAGTGTCGGTGCTCATCCTGGACCAGTTTGTTACCGCAAAGGAGGGTCGGTATCTTTGGCGATCATTCCTCCTTTGCTCGTAAAAAGCTTAGCCGATTCAATCGCAACTGGCATCTATTGTGTTTAGGACGTCAAACTTACACTCGTCTAGCGGTGGTCTTTTAGAAAATTTCAATTTAGAATCAAATTTCTATTCCTTCAGGAGTCTTGCGATAACTGACGCAAATCTTGTTCTGGGGCGAATCATGCCTGAGTTCTTTCCCAAGATCTTTGGCCAAACTCAGATCAGCCTTTGGATAGGTTTGTGAAATTTTTGCGATCTTTCGTCTTGGGCTCTTAGATATAATATTTTATTTTCCTCATTGATATACGAGTTATTTGTTAAGGTATAGTGCATAGTGTGTTAAGTCTTCTGGATTCATTATTTCTTTTTATTTAGTGAAGCTACTTACTCTGCTATGAAAGAGCTCACTGAACAAATCAATGAGCACATTAAGAGGAACCCAGATGCTATACAAAAGGAGTACTCGGTTGAGGAGGTGTGTTATGGTCTTTCTAACGAAGTAATACAAAAATGTTCCGATTTTAGGCTGCCTTGGGTTTTGTAAAAGTTGCCAATGAAGAAATGTGTCGTCCAATCAGAGCTATCACACAGGTTTGATTGCCGGTTAGACGTTGTGAAGAAAAATCTGACCAGAATTTTTTCCGTAATCACAGTTAATTTTACCATGGTCAAGCCTTGTGATGACCGCTGCTGACAGCTGCTCTTACCAGGAGCGGCAGTCTTCTGCGAAGAATTGAATCTGTCGCGTAGCACTGCTATCGCCTTTTTGTCACTCCGCGTTGGCTCTCATGGCACTTCGGCACCCTTCTCTCCGATGCCTCGTGATGCACGTCAACCCGTAAATGAATAGTCCTTTACTATTAATGTTTCGACTATTCCTTTTTGTTCACTCGCGCTTCACTTCACTCTCCTACTTTGATTTTCCCGTGCTAGCAGCAGAGATTTAGTCAATTCTAACAAGTTGGGTAATTTTCAGGCTCGAGGCTATGATACGTCAGCACACATATTAGCTTGTTTTGGAGGAGCCGGCGGACAACATGCCTGTGCTGTCGCCCAGGATCTTGGTAATTCGACTTTCTAAACTGATAAACAGCATTTTCATATGGCTCTAGCACTAGTTACTTTTTCTTTTGTGTGACTTATGACATTATATAATGACTGATAAGAAAAAATCGAATTGGAAGTGTGGTGTTTAGGAATCAGTACTGTTCTCATTCATAAATATGCGAGTCTCCTGTCCGCCTATGGAATTGCATTAGCTAGAGTGGTGAGCGAGGTGCAGGAACCCGTAAACCTCGTGTTCTCGCCCGGTAGGTTTGCTTCTTATGTCGAAGAAGCAAGCCTCGTTCATACTTCTCACTTTGGCGTTCAGAAACTACACCCTTGTTCGCCGAACGACTAACTGCACTTTCGGAAAAGGCTACTAATGATCTCAAGGAACAGGGTTTCAGAGAAGTTCATTGTGAACACTTCCTGCATATGCGTTTTGCTAAAACAGATTGTGCCATAATGATCAGTGCTGAATACAATTCGCAGGTGATTTCGACATTTCTCCAGTTCGTTTTCGCCCTTCAAATTTGTATTTCAGAATCCAAAAACGTTGAACAACTTTGTGAAGACCTTCTACGTCAATTATAAGCGAGAGTTTGGCTTTGTGCTGGAAGATCGTGATATTATCGTAGATGACATTCGGTTGGTAGCAAATTTGAGGGGTATGACTCAGTACATGTGCATCTGAGTAATGGTTAGTTTAGAGTTCGTGGAGTAGCCTCTTCTGGAATTAAGTGCAAGGAGCATATTGCGATGACTTCTGATCCGGATAGTGCTGTGCCAATGGCTCATACGAGGACCTTTTTTGAAGTAAAATGCAATTTTCCTGTGTGAGTTTTAATAATACCACAAAGAAAATTGTTTAAGGGTGGTTTTCAAGAAACTGCCGTCTACGACATATCAAATCTGCTAGGCGGACATCAAATCAAGGGTCCAGCAATGATTATTGACAAAAACAGGTACCATTGTTTTCGTTGACATAAGTGCCATGTTTGGCCAAATCCGATTTTGCAGCACAATTGTTGTGGAACCGTTGTGTTCGGCCACCATTACACAAGACGGAAGCATTCGACTGAATGTTGCTAGCAAACGTGAAGAAAACATCACAACCAAGTTGAGTTCACATACATAGCAACATGAAAAATAATGAAGAGGTTACCCTCATTCCTGCAGAATTTTTTTGGAACGATCATTCTATGCTATCGCTGCAACGTGCATACTTGTATACCATGTATAACATAATAGTAATGAAAATCCTTAAGTGGGTATCAGACTCCGCGTTTTCTTTCGCAATTATGCGATCTAAGCTTGGAGTCTGACACCCACCTTACCGCGCAGCCCCATGAATACCAAAAATGGAGGGACATCTCTTGATAGAATGTTGGTTGATCAAAGCTTTCAGTTCATTTCACATCCTTGATAGTGTCTGAAGTGGCATTGCCATTGCTGCGCTTTCACTTCGCTTTCTTGATTAGCATGCAGTGGACAATAATCGCGATTTAGATGGATCCAATACGACTTTCCATTTTCTCAAATCGGTTCATGTCTATAGCTGAGCAGATGGGACGGGTTCTTCAACGCACTGCTATATCTACTAACATCAAGGTAAAGCAGTGGTTATTTTAATTTGATTCCTAGAAATTCAGCTTCCTTATGTGTTGTTATAGTTGATATATGATAAAGTAGCAGTGGGTAATGTTGCATCAATGTAAATCATGTATTGTGCTTAGAAAATCGAAAGAAATCATTTCTCTGTTGTATTAGAAA
>MU869527.1:0-29623 GCA_036418205.1 Ostertagia ostertagi | reverse complement strand
TCTGTGTTCCAGTAGAGGAGAATCAGGGTCAACCCTATGTTGCTACAAGTAGCAACGGGGGGGTCGTATTTTGATGAGTTTGTAGAGGGGGGGTCGTACTTGCTTCGGTTGTAAGAAGTTGCATGTGATGAGTGGGGAGCGGCGCGGGAGAAAATTTGCCGTTTCAGCGCGCGTATATACCTCCCTAGAAAATGGAGCAGTTGAAATATGGGTAAAATATAGGGAAATTGTAGGGAAATGTAGGGAATTTTTGCGGTTTTATGGGAAGTATATACCCCCCCCCCCCCCGCTCGACGGTAATTTTTTGGGGTAAAAATTGTTTGAAAGAGGGGGTCGTATGAAACATTTCATGAGGGAGGGGGTCGTAAAAACTTTTTGAAAAGTAGCAACGATAGGACCGACCCTGCCTCAACGACTTGGACTATGCGTAATATACACCTAGATGTGGCAATAGTCGCCTTTAGTTGGGTCGGTGCGCCTAGAGCATGAGGCTCAGGCTATATGCCGATTTTGTTTTGAGCACTCAATGCTTCTCTCATGTATCACAAACATTAGGTATAGGAAGATTTATAAAAAAAAAGAATCCCTCACATAACTCGAGCATATTAGGACTTGTAATATGGTCGATAGCACAGGCGTTCATCTTCGTTCTTTTAGATGGTCGTAAATGAGGCATGGAAACGTTTTACGGGAAAAGAATGCACTTTTGAGTGGAAACGTAGGATTAATGTTGCAGTTACTAGTTTTATCTCATCGAGTAGAAATGGGCCGGTTTTGCACTTTTATAGTTCCTCAATCGCTGTTTTGGCACGAGCTCTCATCACTATTAAAATGGCACTACTCAGTGCTTGACAACACTATTTAGGAAAAGGACATGATGGGCGCCAATCTGAAACCCATAGTAGATTTCCTAACAGCGATAAATCCTGCGAGTATCCTCAAATATAGGCACAGGCATAGGGTGGAACTCCAGTTCGGGGGAGGGGGGAAGGAGGGATATCTTATCCGTAGTGCTAGAGAGCATTCCTTTGGACTTTAACAGTAAGGGTTAACATTAAAGGGTAAGATAATGGGAACTCATTCGGGGGGCCACTCCATTTTTTCTCCAATACTCAAGATAAGGATTAGAGGGCTCACGACACGTAATCGACTCATTTAAAGTAGACTTCTGATAAATATTGGTGTAATGGGTGAGAAACCCTGAAACGTTTTCACATTTCCGCCTGCCATGACCCAAGGGAACGGTCCTGGACCAGGAGAAAGGACACCTCCGCAAAGGGCTAAGGGTGCAGGAGCTCCAGGGTGGATCACCTGTGCAGAAAAGTGGATGGGATGTGGGCAGGTAGTGTGGAATGTAGGACATCCACCGGTCCTTATCAAAAGTACGCTCGAAATGAGTCGTTCACTTATTATCTTATCCGTAGTGTTCGATAGCCCAAAGAACTGCTCTCTAGTACTACGGATAAGATAGCAATGGAGTGCCCCCCCCCCGAACTGGAGTTTCACCTAATTTCATTTAAGTAACATTGTATAAAGTATCGCTAGTGCAACAAATACGCCATTCTCCCTTTGCATAATAGGCATTTAAGGCATGTAATCGTCCGCCCTTGGCCCCTACACCCTCGCGTCTCGGGAAGGATGCCTATACCTTAGTTCAGGACCATTCCCTTGGACCACAGCAGGCCGAACTCTAGAAGCATCTTAGAGTCGGCATTCCACACACCCTCCAGTCCCTTATTAGAAAGTAATCCCATTCGAAATGAATCCTTACGGCAACGAATAACTCCTAATCCCTTTCCCTGTTTTGAAGAACAAAATGGAGTCCAACCCCCCCCCCCCCATCTGAAAGTTCACCAGAGCGGTGTAGATATGTCCTCATCTATTATATTATTAGGTTGGAAAGAAAGTCCTGCAACACTTTTTCAAATTTTTGATTTTAATTTTATCTTTTTTGTTTACAACTCCTGACCGGTCTTATATCTACCATGAGTGTCCACCACTTGTCTTCAACGCTCAGAAAATTTCTTGATGCTCCTTTGCCAAAACCCAGCGGAGTGCGGGTCGAGAAAGGAGGCGACCTCACTTTCGAGTTGGAGTTGATCGTCTAATTATTTCGTCATCAAGATGATGATTTAAGGTCAGGATAGGTGGCATTCATTTATAGCTCGACCAGGGGAATACGCTAAGAGAGGTAAGAAATCTTGCCGCACTCCAGAATTTCTTACCGGGCTCATTTCGGATCATGGTGATTCGCAATGTCATGAAAGAAATGAATATTGTCGCGGTACGAGGGCTCTTGACGAGCTGCCTCGGCCAGCTTCTGGTATTCCACAGCCTAGGCCTCTACCTACACAATGGTGCCCATAACGAAGGGTATGTAGTGGAGCTTCTGTAAGAGCCCTACCTGTAATGGAGTGTAGGGACGCTGCTGGCTTCTTATAAAAATATCAAAAGATCGGAAGCGCTGGTAAAGGTGAAACACGTTGTAGCGTGAACGACATGCCTATTGAAGCTATTGCAGATAGTGTTGGTCTTTGACACGAATCCACCGTTGTGGAGACATTTGTACTAGACAGTGACTCGGAGTATGGATTTACTAGTGATCGGTCGAGGTTTTTCGAATTTTCTTGGATAACTACTGACTGCAGCACTTATATCCACCTCGTGGATTAAAGCCTTGAGAATGCTCTACCATTTGTTAGTCATAAATGTTACCTATGAATTTTTCAGAAAAAAAGAAAATTTTAGAAAGAGTGTTGCAGAACTTTCTTTCCAACCTAATACTCACTTCCCCCATTTTCTCTAATGGTAAGAATGTAGAACGTTTCCAACTAAAATTGAAAATACGAAAAATAGAACAATAGAAATGATTCATAATCAGATAAACATATATGTACGTAAAATTTAATTTAAAAAAATCGGTTAAGCATCATTGATAAGATATCACATTAATCATGAATATCTTCAACACAACTGAGTAAGTAGTACATGACGGAAAAAATGCTGCTAACAAAGCTAAAACGCTACGAATGGGCGACTGAAGCCTTCTATCTGTACCACATATCATTTGTCCGTAAATCATGTGTGTATGTGTATCTTTATAATGAACTATTAAAACTCTAGCAGATGGAAACAATTTGCTTAGCTCTTTTAGAGACCTTCAAAAACAAGAGGACTGTAGATGTGATAGGAACGTTGGCAGATTTTCGAGTGAAATACAACTATCACTGAACGTGGACGCTGACGCCACTATTTGCGCTCCCAAATACGCTGCGTTGTACCTCCACGGAGAGATGTGAACCTTAAAACAGAAGCAAAATTACTACCGACTCCAGTTTTGCTAGCAGATATAAGAGTAAACAGGGAAATGTTTTCGTGGGCGCTCATGTCCTTGACGAGGGGGGGGGGAAGGTCCATTGGAAACAGGGTCTTCAAAAACCACGATGAAGTGGCACTGGGACTATCCTAGAAGGAGAGGGAGAATAAAAATTGCTCACCTCCTCCCCTAGCGTACCCTCCCCTCAATCGACTTGGTCCCAAGTACTGTAACTGGCTTAGTCACTCAAAATGTCCTCCCCCCTAACGACATGAGCGCCTTTTTGGATATTCTCAAACGAGTTATCTACCCTAGAATTTCTCATACCTGTGTATGGATGGAATTCGGTACGATGGCGGCAAGTTCCTGCTCCAATTTCTCGGCCAAACCAGGCATTAACGACGCTCCGCCAGCAAGATAGATGTTTCTGTAAGTGATACCTTGTATTCAACGCTCAACGACGTATACGACACCTTGCGCTTCGTAATTGTAATCACGCCCCGATCCAAATTTGTGGTTTCAGTATAGATACGGATACATATGGCTCCACTGCACCGGATCACTACGATGCCAAAAATCTGACAACAACAGTTGCTACGTATATACCTGTAAAGAGTCCTCCTGCTGTCAATTGGGCTCATTTGTACCGCTTCATGCACTAATTGATGCAAGCCTTTTGTGTCGAGGCCCCACTTCTTGGGACGGAACAAACCTTCAGTACACAGAAACCGTGAGTTATCGATCTGCAATAACACATACGATAGATGAATGGAACGACTTGAAAAAGGCTCTATAAAAATGGATTCAAAAGAAATTGGTGGCATCAAAGTCAGATGAAAAATGCAGATTGATTAAAAAAAGACTTGTGCCACTAATGGTAAACTAGGGGATTCGCTGTTGACAACCGATCTACAGTAGTAGGGGTAACAAATAATGCTAAGGAAAGGCTAAGTATCCTAGGAGTGCTTCCAGACTACTCCGGTCCTTATTAGAAGTAATTTCGAATGAATCCTTACGTGTCGTGATGACTCTTATCCTTGTCCTGTTTTGGAAGAGCACAATGGAGTGTCCAACCCCCCCCCAACTGAAGTTTCACCGCAGTGCGGTGTAGATAGTCTCTCGAAGCTATTCTATCCAAAAACTGTTCGCTCTATCCACCCTCCCCTCTCCTTTAATGGTAGATGTCTAGATGTTTCACAAACATAAAAATATGAAAATACGAACAAATAGAGACATCATAGAAATGATTCATAATCAGATAAACATATATGTACGTAAAATTTAATTTAAAAAAATCGGTTAAGCATCATTGATAAGATATCACATTAATCATGGAATATCTTCAACACAACTGAATAAGAAGTACATGAAGGAAAAAATCTTGCTAACAAAGCTAAAACGCTACGAATGGGCGACTGAAGCCTTCTACTGTACCACATATCATTTGTCCGTAAATCATGTGTGTATGTGTATCTTCATAATGAACTATTAAAACTCTAGCAGACAAAACAATTTGCTTAGCTCTTTTAGAGACCTTCAAAAACAAGAGGACTGTAGATGTGATAGGAACGTTGGCAGATTTTCGAGTGAAATACAACTATCACTGAACGTGGACGCTGACGCCACTATTTGCGCTCCCAAATACGCTGCGTTGTACCTCCACGGAGAGATGTGAACCTTAAAACAGAAGCAAAATTACTACCGACTCCAGTTTTGCTAGCAGATATAAGAGTAAACAGGGAAATGTTTTCGTGGGCGCTCATGTCCTTGACGAGGGGGGGGGGAAGGTCCATTGGAAACAGGGTCTTCAAAAACCACGATGAAGTGGCACTGGGACTATCCTAGAAGGAGAGGGAGAATAAAAATTGCTCACCTCCTCCCCTAGCGTACCCTCCCCTCAATCGACTTGGTCCCAAGTACTGTAACTGGCTTAGTCACTCAAAATGTCCTTCCCCCTAACGACATGAGCAGGAAATCGTTTAGCAGATTTGGAAGGTAGATTTGAGATCAGCGTACAAAGGCACATCTAGCGGTATACATCACTTCTTGAACGGTCATAGCGACCCGAGAGCCTTTCTGTAAAATGTAGGTATTATACAGTAACGTGAGTACAAGATTTGAATGTGAAAATATATGATATTAAGCAAAAGGGTGTTTGTAATAACGAAAAAAAGAGCATTCCCATCAATAAGAGGAATAAGAGCATAATTGAATCCAAGTAAAAGCCACTCACACTGAACTTCGTTGGCATGCCGGGTAGAGGGTCAAATCGATCCAGCGATATGTTAACTTCCTTTGACGTTTTCTCTTCCTTCGTATAGTCGTCCGGAACGTAGCTCGTCTGAAAAAGTGGCTTTGAATAGAGCGAATATTGCGTGCAGATTTTTGACCACACTCAACTATTGTAAACTAGTTTCTGGTAGGAACACTAGCACACACTAGTCTACATACGCTACGTACACTTACTCTGCGACCATGAAGAGTAGCCTATAATCATTGTCACTCTTTACTGACTTCATTTATTGGACGTCGTATGGAGACTTGGCATACTATGTCAGCTTGAGAATGCATAACAATAACAAAACTTTCCGTTTCTACTCAACTATGGTTCATCCATCATACTGACCTGTTCTAGGACATAGCGCAGAATAAGCTTCTCTATGGGACTCTGGAATGAATACAGCCCTTTGTTTTTCGAGCACAACGTCGTTCGTAAGGCCTCTCGGACTTGAGTTGCTCCGTATGGTATTGAACAGATCGCTGATTCGACAACGTAACCTAAAAGTACTTGGTGATCGTGAGTGAACAACTCATTTGAAGCACCCTGTACAAACCATCAATGACGGGAACAATGTTGAGACGATCTCCAATGTCGACAACTACACCGGTGGTCACATCATATGCGTAAAGGATCAGAGACGGTTGGCGCGTGATTGCAGCACCCTGGAAATTACAGGACATCATTTATCTCAGTTGACGAACCTTCGAGGAATTTGGATAGAACTGTCACGTGCCTGGAATCCAATGTCCTTCAAGCAAGCGTAAGTAGTTCGTCGAAAAGGGCGATAAGGATATTTTGTGGAATTGGCAGAACGACCTAGATGAAGGGGTTGTAATGAGCGTAAGCCGACGGCATGGCGAAAAAGGGAACGCGGACCGTACTGCGACAGATTGCCATTGAGGTCTTTGATAACCTTTTTCATGCACTCCTTCACAACCTCACGATCCATTGTGTATCGTTCGACACTGGGATCCAAGGCTTGAATTGGACGGACGAACTCACCATGGTGGCGAATCTGAAGAATCAATTGAAGACTCACTTTTCTGCACAACTCACGGCAGCGGAAGACAGGGTCCGACTTTGCGGTCAAAGAAATGCCTTTGGAGACGCATATCGCGACTGGATAGGTAAGAATTATTGCAATCAGAAAGGAACGTAGCTGAAGTAGTTGGTCCTCCGGTGATGGAAGAACGCAAAAAAAACCGCTGAAATTCCTTCAAGCTAATCCTACAAGGTCTGCCTGTACGATTCCTTCCTTCAGTTCCTTCTGTAGAAGAAGTGCAACCCTGGCCTTACGGCCAGCGTGCTATGTGATTTTGAGGATTCCATGCGGTTTTTTGCTTTCTTTCATCATTGAGGGACCGTCTGCCCCAATTACTTCCATTTTCAGACCTATACCATAATAGAGAGCCGCAGACTGCGCTTTAAGAAGATATTCTTCAATTTTCTGAGGACTGTCACATGCTTACATAATCTCCATATATCACAACGGTTAACAACAAATACCGCAGCAGGGCGCATTGTGTGAAATCGCAAGTTATTGTCCTTATTATTTTCTACATGGCGTCTATCTCTAGACTGTCATAACCACGCAATCACCCCCTCACCTAATATCTGTCGCTCTCCGCCTTTATACGAAGAAAATGAGAGCAATCCGAATGGGAAAACTTGACGTTCCTCCTATAGAGCCTAATTCTACTATCATGTCCATTTCTACGCTAGAAAGGGTTCTGCATTCAGGATTGATTAATCCCTTTTCGGAATGCGCCACAGATTCCGTGTAATTTCACTCAGACCTGAGCATATAACGACTCCGGGCGCCAGCCGATTGACAATTCACCGTCTTTATCCTCTCAAACAGGTCTGGTACCAAATTTCTATCCCTGGAGGATGGAAGGTTGACTAGTCTGGACGGCGTATAATACAGAATCCGATCGTTAGACCGTGCGCGTGGTGAGAAGCACCAGATCGCAACTGCATCACTTCCACCCGTTCTATGAGATACGCTAGAAAAAAATCCTGTCATGGTTGACGAAGCTGTCTGATGTCGCCCTCGAAAGTAATAAAAGTAGCTTCATTTGTTTTGTTTTGTGTCGTATGGATCAATTATTGGTTAGCTAGAGTGCAAGTATTTCTGTGACGTTGCAGCCGTGCTTTTTGGTCAACAAATTTCTTAAAATGCGTCAAGATTTGAGAAATAGCTGGGTATGTTAAACGACTACGTCACTATTTTACCTAACAGCGCTTCAACCTGACATCACTGCTTCCTGCGTATCCTGTCATACCATACTTTAGAGTGCAACGACAGATAAATAGGTTACTGTTTTTTATTTATATTTATGTATTTAGAGGATAATGTCCTGAACGCTTCGGTCAATGAGGAGCGCGTTCTTACAGTATACCACCGTAGTCTCCTAATTAGGTGCACTATTCAGAGAGGCGTACCAATAGTTCTCGAAATAATTCATACATCACGAAATCAATAAAAAATTGATGGAAATGAAATAAAATGAGCAAAGGAAACTTTGTAACAAAACAGAAACAAAATGAAATTTCATACCTCAGGCGCATAAGCATCTTCACCAACAATAATACGACCGTCATCTGTGCGTACAGCGATGGCAGGGAAGAAAGACTGCGGAAGGCTGGGTTCGTCGTTAGCACACACCCCACGAATAGAACCGACCGATTTCAAGTACAACCACTCGCTGAAGACCAAAACATTAAAAGAAAAAAGGACGAATGGACATTCTACACTAATGAGCCCTTTTCGGGATGCGCCACGCATTCAACTTCACTCGGAATCGCAAAGGCATTTGAACGCAATTTGGCTCCTTTTACAGGCGGCTCTGGCAGAACAATCCCAATCCGTACCAATTATAATTAGGCTTATGCATTGTAAATTGGGCTGACACGTGTCTGTAACCCTCCGGTTGAGTTAGGTAGCGAGTGACCAAACCAGTAGGGGTTGCCTCTTCCACGATTACTAATCAGCAAAACTCCTTCTTTTGATATCAACTTTGCTTTTATACCGTCCTGCTTTCGAAATTCCTCAGAAATTCATGACGTTTCGCTACAGCTCAATAAATGCGACCCTATCAATAGAGAAAAAGCTGGGCAAACCACGTTTTCAAGTAAAGTGGAGTTTTCAAGTAAAATTTCACCTCAGTAAGATGTTGGAACGTCTTCGGAATCGGCTTAACATAGGCATCAATTTGAGAAGAAGCAGCATGAGAAAGAAGTGAATGTCGCCATTTGTCGAATACATTTGATTGTACGCTAAATTAAAAACTGTATTTTCGAACCCCTGCTAAGAGGCGTATTTCATAGACATTTCCCCTTTTTCATCCTCAATGTTTACAGGGCAAACTTCATCCTCCTATCGTTTTGTGTGTGGCAACTTCGTCAACACCCCCAACTCTCAGCTTCCACATGACAGAGCTTGTTTTTCGTCAGCTGTATTCGCGAAAAGAAGCAAAAACCACCACTCAAATATTGTTAGGCGAATCCCGTAAACAACCCGGCTGTGAACAAGCCACCAGACGTCCGGCAACTTCGACAAACATGAAACTCATGTTTTGTTAGTTGCATCCGTTTCACTTCTGTGCTTGGCGAAAACACTAATGAAAACTGACGATTCAGTAAATATCGGCGAAAACAACGCAGCCCCTAGAGATGTTTGAGCCTAAACACGCTTTAAGACAAAAAAACAAACAATAAGTCGGCTCGAATAGAAACGCGAAAAAACATTTGGTCAAGACGAAACAAGACGAAGTGTTCAGAAGCTCTAAAATCTGAGAAAAAAAGATGTTTTTTTTCAAAACTGAACAAACCGTAATGTCATTCTGATATGGTCGCGCCCGCCATGGATGGTAAGCGTTCGTTCATCTCTGTTTGCGTCCACATCAACACCGGAGAGTACGATTTCTTCAGCTGGCGCCTCATCAGCACAATGAGACTGAAAGTGAGAAATGAAGCAGGATGAGCAAAAATCAAAGTTCCCTAAGGGGGACCGCCGTTCGCTATAGCAATAGTTCCCATCATTTTTTACTGTTAGAACTATTTCGAACTGGAGCCATGCGCCGGGGTCTATTTCAACTCTATTATAACTCTCTGCACTTACACAAATAATAAACAAGCTTTTACATATGCGGGTGAAACTTCTCTGAGATTTTCGAAGAGCGTTCTAAACTATTCTTTGCCCATTCCTTATAGTTCTTTAATACACCCACTCACTCCTACTCAGTCTCACCAATTAAAATCGCCATTTTCATAACACCGATCTTAGCAAGCATAGAGTGACATCTGAATTGAATGACATGTGAATTTCATCTTTTTGTTGCACTACTTTTTTCTTCTTTGGAACGCAGAGCGTCAGCGCAATTATGAAACTGTTGGATCAACGCCGTTAGGTTCAACCTCACAGCCCACAACGTCGTCACCGTTCTTGCAATATACTAATCTTGTGCAAAGCGAAAACGCCTAGGAACCGTTACCCTTTACTAGTGGCGTCGCAATTGCTCGGTGAGCATTACCGTCAACAACATGCTCCCCATCCATCAGCTCAAATATTGCCAGCGGGGTGATGACGTTTTCGCTAGCAAAGACGCTTCGAGAAAGGAAAAATAAACGTCAAAAAGGGCGGGTATGTAACCTTAGGACTCTAGCAAACTCAGTGGCCTGAAGACTTCGGCCTATTGGAGATCGCCTCATGGCACGAACTTTGCAGCAAACACAAAAACACTGTTGTAACCTAGCGCTCCGCCCCATGAACCTTGAGCTTGGTCGTCGAATGTTGGGCCCAGATTTACTGCAACCCTGAGTTTTTCCTCAAGAGCTTTTCCAGCTATGGTGTCCCTGTTTGCGGCCTTACTCTTTAGAAGAAAAGCTGTGGCTTAGCGGTGAAGATCAGAGAGGACTGCTGGTCCCCCTTGTCCAATGCACTACAGGAAATGACCACAATTTACCACTTGGGTCGTATCGTTCATCTAAGCCGATTCTGAAAAGACACAGGGCATATTGCTAGTTTTAGCACCTATCACGGAAAAGGGCATCATGCTTCACTAATTTAAATCCATCTTCATAACCGGCTGATGCATATCGAAAGCAGAGAGTGACGAAAAGCGAAATGGCCTTTTCTCCAGCCGCTGATCGTGCTGGCTTGAGACGTGGGAGTGTGCTACATATCATTATAGATTGGAGTGCTTGATTACATTCACCAATGAGCCACCTTTCTGCTTCTCGACGGATTCTTTTCGCAAAAAAAAAATAGGGAAAAATGTTGTATCAAATGGGAGCAGCACTGCTAAATCACTCAATTGTGTAAACTCATACCCTCATTTTTAAGAGAACCCCAGCAACCAAAGAGCACTGCATTTGTTAACGCAATGTGCGCAATAAACTCACCCTCGGTCACTTAACACGATAACAAGGCAGCTCAAATGAGCTTCGACTTGAAAAGACACAATTTATTGGTCCTTTCAGGATCACATACGAATGAATGGACATCAGGATTAGGAATGACATATGGAAGACCGCCAGTGTTCAGTTCCGAAGTTTCCTCTTCATCTGAGCTAATTAATTGCCTCGAGGAATGGAAGAGTTGGCTGAATAAGTCAGAGTCTAGGTTCTTTTAACTGCGGCTTCTTGTCGAGGTCGTCACATTGCATGTCATGGCTGCCATGGGGCTATAATGGGGCATATGACCCTGGACTCAAAGCGCATTTGAATTCGCAAGGGAGAAAACCAGAATTGGAACAGCTTCATAACAAAGGAACCATCTTGCTGCTAGTCTTTCTTTCGTCAAACATCACAAGAACTTGGAGAAATTTAAAGTGCTGCCTAAAATTTCATCCGAGAAGCTGCATGAAAACCGAATGTTCTATGGACATGAGGGACAGGGCACATGTATGGAAGAGCCTCGGGACAGCCCGCTGGCAGTCTACAAAACTCATTCACTAGTGAACCAAAGCAAAACTCAGCGCAACAGAACCACCCGTAAATAGCTCTGGCTTATCAAACCTTATTCAAAACCAAGCAACAGCTTGAAACTGAATATACAAAAATTTAGTAATAAAGCGGCAATTTTTGTAATTTACACATTTTGGTTAGGCACCGGTGGTACAGTGGCCAAAGAAGCCGTGGCACAATCGCACGAATAACAGTTAAGCCAAACAAGTCCATCGCTCTTGAATTGGATGATTGCCAGATCTTCTCTTAGAAAATAAAAGAACAACTTGATCTTTGTTTCTTCTGCAGCATATTGTACAGGTCACATGGAAGGTCAAACGCGTCTACGAACACGGTCAAGAACTCGGCGAGGAATTCTCGATGGGTAGGGGAGAAGGTCGTGTTGAAGTGTCAGTGTTTCCGAATTGACAAGGAGAATAAGAATTTTTGAAGATTTCCGAAATCCTTGAAAAGTTTTCACCCTTTGTGGTATTGCTATTAGTATACCTCGGCTGACGCTTCTGCAATGGCTAGTTAAAAGGGTATGAGAAACAACGGCGGTAGAGCTAAACATAGGAGTTCAGGAAGTAATTAAAGATGATTTTGGAAGACAGATAAGAGCCGTAAAAAATTCTGGTGAATGGATTCAGAAGAGCCGCTCCTTTGTACTCCATTTCTCTAACGCTAAGGTTATCTCTGACGCTAGGATTGATAGCGTTGATAAAACTCAACTGGACTCACTTGAGGCATACTTTTAAATAAGGACGGGCGAAGTGCTCTGCACTTTACACATATCATCGGCATTCTATCCAGTTTTTGGCACGCAATCAGTGGTGCACACCCCCTAGACCCCCTCGGCCGCGGGGGATCGAAGCAAAAGGGCCCACGCTTTGGCTTATGATTTTTCTTTGCACCATACGAGGCTGATTCCGGCCGGTCTTATCAAAAAGTATTTCTTCACATGAGTCAATTACACTTTATCCACGCTCTTATCGTTTTTCTTTCCAATGGAAAAGCAGCGAACAGAAGTGTCGACTCACACCCCTCCCCCTCCCCAACTCATTCAATTTTCACCTGATTTATTTCACAATGCTCAACTCTCTCAATCAAATTTCAAAAAGCCGAGCTGTGGCATATCACGAGGCGCCATTTCAACCAATCCCTCCCCTTTTTGATATTATATTTTTTCTTCTGTGCTGCATCCTTCACCGAAAGCATTGTTCACCACGTGGCAGAAATTATTGATGGCTATGATGAATTCATAATAAACAAGGTTGACGCCACATTTCAAAGAGTTCGCTTTTTGAAATAATCAACATTTCATGATGACGTTTATGAATACAACCAACTGAAAATCTCTTTCGCTCCCTATGCATGATATCCCTCTCTAGCAACGGTGACAAAGTGTCAGAATGGAAGGCAAGTTGGGTAAAAGGAAGAGTTAAGACATACCACAAAAATCTGTAATCTTCCTTCCTTGGTGCGCATATACAGTTGTTTCCAGTGTCTTTCCAGTTCAGCTACGGTAGACGTCTCATCCGATGGCACCTCAACGTGACCTTCCATGCTGACGAAACGATTTCGTTTCGTTTCCACCCTGGGCTCGTACGACACCTGAAATGGACCAAGGTGTGTACAAAAATGTGGACATAAGGTAAAACAGCTTACATCGTTGGATGTACAAAAATGGTACATTCACTAGTAAAGCTACGCCAAACTGGAGTGCTGCGAGTGCTAGATTGGCATTAAGCGGCCGAGCTATTCGAAACTGAGCACAACCATAGGTTTTTGAGGGATATATTTCATTCATTATATTTCCATAGGAACGAAAACTGGGGGGAGAAAAGTAATCTAGTTCCCTTATATGACCTTTGAAACGATCAGGCAGGCCCCTGCCATCTCTGCGTTCGTCAAAAAGTCAACAGGGAAAGCCAACCGGTTCTCTGATTATTGACACATCCACAGCAAAAACCATTTCCCGTGACACTTCTGGCCTGAACTTTCGAGAATATAACCCATAGAATCCTCTTACAGGAAGACGGCTGGCAAAAGTCTGATTAATCAAACAGATGCGAGCCTATTTGATCAAATGGCTGTCACCACAAATGCTCACCTCATACAAAGCTCTGACAAGAGCTCGTGGATTCCAATCCCTCAAGACCGCATTTTCTTCACTAACGAACTTCTCCGGATGAGGAAGATTACCGTTGTGAGCAAAGCTTTCAATATCAGGCATTTTCAGTTTTTGTTGAGAGATGTTCACGTGATCGTATGTTTTGACGGGCCACGAACGACGACCAGAACCGTTCCTTTGAAGAGCTACCGGCGCCTGAAAACGATTTCTCGCTTAGTAATTGTAGATAAATAGGCTTTTTGTGCAAAATGCTGGTCGCAATGACAAAAATAGCAAAAACAATTGGAGCCAAGTAAAACTGGAACAGCTGACATTTCGCAAGATTTGGAAATGCGACGCGAAATCGGCTGAAAACACGAACTTGCTCCGTTTGCCCCGCCTCCACTGAAGCGTTTGCTGTTTCAGTCTGATGGTCGTGGATGGAAGACGAAGACTCTTGGCCGCTATGATCTCTAACCACGGAATGACTTTCTTCAGAAGAGTGTACGACGACTGTACTTTCCTGTGTTCTGAAACATCAAACAATTTTTGAAAAAAAAAACTTATGGAATTACCGAACAGCAAAAATTCAAACGGACTGGGACAAATGAAAACACAGTAATAGGGGAAAGCTGACACATGAAACGGCAAACGAAAAATGATATGAAAAACCCTAAAAAGGTTCGCAGGGAAGAGGCGAGCGAAAAACCAGGAACACACACAACTAGGAGAACAGGCGGCAGGACGGCGGTCAGAAGGGGGAGCGGGAGAAGAGAGGGGAGGGAGAAAAGGAGGGAAAGAAGAAAAAAAGAAAAAAAAAAAAAAAAAAAAAAAAAAAAAAAAAAAAAAAAAAAAAAAAAAAAAAAAAAAAAAAAAAAAAAAAAAAAAAAAAAAAAAAAAAAAAAAAAAAAATAAAAAAAAAAAAATAAGGAATAAGAAAAAAAAGCCAGCACGGTGCAGGGGGGGCTGAGAGAGCAACAAAGGAGGCGCGCCCGGACGCGTTGCACACGGTTACCCGTCATGGGGGCGCCCAGTCCGCGTAGATTAATCGGTTGTATATGGCGGGCGACGCTGATATCGCCTTCGGCACCCGTTCCCCGTGACTTTCTGCGTTCGTTCGCCCTGAAGTTATTACGATGCGGGCTTGCGTGCCCACAAAAAAAAAAAAAAAAAAAAAAAAAAAAAAAAAAAAAAGAAAAAAAAAAAAAAAAAAAAAAAAAAAAAAAAAAAAAAAAAAAAAAAAAAAAAAAAAAAAAAAAAAAAAAAAAAAAAAAAAGAAAAAAAAAAAAAAAAAAAAAAAAAAAAAAAAAAAAAAAAAAAAAAAAAAAAAAAAAAAAAAAAAAAAAAAAAAAAAAAAAAAAAAAAAAAAAAAAAAAAAAAAAAAAAAAAAAAAAAAAAAAAAAAAAAAAAAAAAAAAAAAAAAAAAAAAAAAAAAAAAAAAAAAAAAAAAAAAAAAAAAAAAAAAAAAAAAAAAAAAAAAAAAAAAAAAAAAAAAAAAAAAAAAAAAAAAAAAAAAAAAAAAAAAAAAAAAAAAAAAAAAAAAAAAAAAAAAAAAAAAAAAAAAAAAAAAAAAAAAAAAAAAAAAAAAAAAAAAAAAAAAAAAAAAAAAAAAAAAAAAAGATGATGAGGATAAAACTGTATTAACTGTAACTCCAACCAATCAAAGGAAGTATCTCCGTGAGAGACCTACATTATTCAATAACATTTCGCAAAGCGACAAGAATAAAAAAACTGAGTAATAAAACGGAAAAATTTTTGGATGTAAGTCACGGAGTCACCTTTACTACAATGATCGTAGTGGGATTTCTGATTTCGATAACGACTCTCTGGATCGAGGAACACTGTTACTGAATATACACATTCCGAATGCACGGAATCGCATATAAAGTTCACTGCTATGGCTAATAGATCCACATAGTCAAGTTGTCAAGTTTATAAGTCGAGTAATTAAAACCTTAACCGTCAATTTTCTCAATCTTTCAATTACACGACCCAGGTAGCTCTGTGAGGTCACCCAATAAAGCTAATAAGAAAAAAAAAAAAATTAAGAGACTGAGAACCATCCTTTGAATGTACTCTGAACAGTTAATGCGTTGCTGTGCATAGCAGCGTGAAATGACGACTTCCCAAAGCAGCGGTATTTATCTTTTCAGAGACGCTCAGTGACCTCATACGAGTGTAAAGCAGGGTGTCCATTTACTAGTAGAAATCAAGTTCTAAAGGGTGATGTCTAGGCTAAACCTCACGTCACTACGACGATCTATAAAATAAAACAACAGTGTAGGCATCATAACATTTCGGAGGAGGACGGAAAATCCTCACTAAGCACGAACGCGACATCTGTGGGCATGTTGCAAATAAACATCACCGAAATCAGATTGTCACCCACCTTGCAAGGAGGGTCTTTCAGGTCAAACCACGCTTTTTCGAAACGGTTCACTGCATATTGTAGGGACGCATGTATGGACCACAAAACCATGTTTCGTTTTCGCTGAACGGTTTTAGTAGTACCAAAAGTAGTGAAAGTTACTCTCAATGGTTCGATCCCCCGCGGCGACTAAATTTTGCATCAAGTTGGCGGCTTCTTTTGGCTCCACTATGGATGACATCTGATTTTGACATTTAGCGCGATTTGGCACCAACCCGTAGGCGCCAACCCAAATGCAAAATTTAGTCGCCACGGGGATCGAACCATTAACAGTACCTTGCTTCTTTTTTGGTACTGCTAAAACCGTTCAGCGAAAATGAAACATGGTTTTGTGTTCCCTACATGCGTCCCTACAATATGCAAGAAACCGTTTTGAAAAAGCGCAGCTTGCCCTGAAAGATTCCCTTGTTAGTGGACAAAACCATGAGAACGACACAGGTTTTCTCAGCGGTCAAGGTATTCAATTTCGACTACCTGCACCACCGTATTGAGTATGTCCACATTTGTCCCATATCATTTTTAGCGAACACTGAGTAGGCACTAGGTAAGGTACACTCTAGTAGCTCATAAAACTTCATGTAATGGAGAAGTAGGAATCTTGCTATGCTGCGAATCGTCTTTCAAAAGGAATCATATGAAGAGGTGGAAAATTTCAAACATTTTGCATCCATAAGGCGGACCGTCCGCCTATAGTTGTTTAACACAAGAATGCTGAGTTGTGGACAAAACTTTCGCCCCAGCCGGGATTCGTACCCGGATCTCTTGCTTTCCGGGCAATTGTGCTACCAGTTACACCACCGGGGCACCATTTCACCCCAACTCAGCTTCGATGGTAAATTTACCATAACCATCAGCATTCACACAGGAGAAAGATTAGGGTTCGGATGCCGGCTAGGGCGAAAGATTTGCCCACAACTCAGCATTCTTGTGATAACTTTCGCTACGCGAACTGCAGCGTAAAAAAGCAGTTATCCGATAAAAACAAGCTGAAAATATAGCTTTTTAGTTAATACCTGACACTTACATGGACAACCTATGAAAAAGTTAGGTGTCTACACAGATATAGAGCTTACTCTTCGGATCATTATGCGCGCTTGTGTGAAACAAGTCAACAAAATGAACGGTGGCAGTGGGAAACATTGATTGGTGCAGCTCCCACTTCGTTATTCCTTAATTCCACAGCCGTTCAGCGCACGCCACTTGCTGGCCGTCATTAAATATTTGCAACCCTCTATCCTTCAACTAAAATTTACCAGCCACTTTCCAGAAGCCTAACCTACGACACCCTCGGTATCAAGTATAGCTTAGCGCTTAGGCACGGGCTCGCCATCTAAATGGCCGTGTTTATGAATAGCATCACAGAAGCACTGGCTACGTTCAGTTGTACATATGCCACCTAATGGAAAAAAGCTATGAAAGCTCAAGGAAAATGATCCTCTCATACCCAGCTGACTTGCAATGAAAGGTTCAATTGTTCACTTCGACCAAATCTCTCGAAATGAGATCTGTACTTATTATAAACAGTATCGCTCAAAAGTCTCCGGCCAAATGTTCTTTCGGCAGTAATTTTTCCGGGACTGAATTCGTTCAAATTTCAATATACTTTGAAGACAAGCTGGCTTTAGAATCAGCGTTTTTTCTGTTAATTATGACGAGAGAAGATTGAAAGTTATTTGTGAAATTCCAGGCGCACTAGTGTCAGAGACCAAATTCAAGTCAAATTTCAATTTTTTTGTAAAAAACCTTCAATTCACCAAAATCGACTAGCATGACAATAACATTAAGCTATCCCTACTCCTACTCTTGTAATACTTTCCAGTTACTCATTGTTGAGTAATATTTCATACCTAATACTTTTGTTGATAATTCGCTAAGTTGCTGAAGTCAACAGGGCCTTAGTTGGAATACCTTATGGAGGAAACATCCTCCTCATTCCTGGCTCTTTTTTTTTTCTGCATAAAATTTCCTCAACCCTTTCCTTGTGTTTCCTGCGCTCGGCATATAGGCATCTGAGGTGCACTCGTTAAGCACACCATACTGTGCGAGAGGCTCCTGCATAGTAGGAGCAATGACTTTTGGGTGAGCGGTGATTGTTTAGAAGGCGAATTTATAGTTGCGGCGAAGGTGCTATACGTGTGGGATATGAGCACTCTTAGTATCTAACCCGATGCTGAACTTCCACCTCTTTTAAAGACTACCATAACTGGGTCTCCGCCTTGTTTCATAGCAGCTGATACTTCGATTCCGAATGTTTTCGTCCAGACGCCACACATGCGTTGTGCTGTCGCTGTGAAGCATTATGAAGTTAGTTTCGGCGCGTTTTGGACGACGTTGGAGCTCTGCGGGGATCTCCAGTTCAAATGTGCGCAGACCCATTCCATTACCCATATTTCGGCGCACGTACAACTCTTCCCAGTATTCGAAAAAACTGTAAGTGACATAAGCATAGTAGTTAACATAGACGGTGTCGTTGTATCGCACACATATGTGTTCTCGATTAACTCAATACTCTATGGATAGATTTTGCGGGCATTTGCAGGGCTCATTGTGCAAAGCATCTCTCGACAGCATGGAGCTATTGACGGAGTGGAACTTATTGATTTATCCTGAGCGTCTTTAAGACAGGGAAAGGGTGGAATGTTATGCGAAAAGCGGGTCAGATTAATGAGGAACTTTGCGTCTAAATGCAGCGAATCAATTACTGATCGATACCTTCTAAGCCTGTTACGTATTCAAGCGACTTGGTTTACAACCAAGTGTTGACTTGATAAAATTATTTGTTGTGCAGTCAATGGTTCTGTTGAATTGTAAGTTTTTTTTACAATAAATTGAATGACCTGGAATTCGGTCACATTTGGAAATTTCCAGCAAAATAATTTTTTACTCTTCTTTTCTTTCTCCCATTCAACAGATATACGCCAATTTCAGTGAAGCAGACTTGTCTTCAATTTGACTGTTACAAATTTATTATGCCAACGCTACAAAAGATAAACACAACAACACTATCACTACCGGTAAAAGAGAAAATGCTTGCAGGGGAGAATCTATCAGGTATTGCATACACATACATAACTGAGAGAAGTGTTAGAAACACTTGTTTACAACATCAGAGTTTGCCGAATTTGATACGAGTTCAGAAAAACTGCGACCGAAAAAGCATTTGGCAGATACTTGAGCACTACTCTACTTGCCTCAAGACGTTGACTCGAATATGCCTACTTTATGCGCCGATACTTTCTCGGCCGGTGTAAGATTTGCTGCGCGACGCGAGCGATCGCTAGCGTTTCCGAGCGCGTCGCGGACAGCGAATCATTCGATTGGCTGCTACCAGCAACGCGAGCGCGGGACGCTAGCGAATCGCTCGATTCGCGAAGTCTGGCATAGGCATTCCTGAAAGAAGCTATGAAACAGGAAAGCGCTACGGTAGCGACCCTGATTCTGCAAGCGAAATGACTAATCGTAAAATGACTCCAATGCGCAATACTTTTACCCTTTTCAAAAATATAGCCAGAAAGGCTTTAACATATGGATCTCACTGGTAGTCGAACCCACGACCTATTGCCTGTGAGCCAGGGTGACTATCGCTGCGCTTTCCTGCTTCATAACTTCCTTCATGAAATCGTTATGTAGATAACGAAAGCAAATTCGAAGTCAGCCTTTTGAGGCACGTATTCAGCACACATCGCATTTCTAATGGCTGGGCTGACCAAATGACCTTTCATCGTCAGTACAATATTAGGCAACGGTCACGGTTTGTGATATTGCGATTGCAGATCGCATGGTGATACACTTATTAGTCGACGCACTGAACTGCACTACTAGTAAGGAGGTCCACTAAAAAATCGCAGGCGCTAACTGTTCACGATAAGACGGCATTTGATTTACAAGAGTTGTAACACAGGAAATCAATTGGCGATTACTACGATAAACAGAGGTAAGGTAGTAATAAGAATACAAACCAATCAATACACACAACACTCACACTATCAGCTATCCCAGATGTGAGATATAATTCTTCACGCATTGAACAGTCAATTCAACCGTCTCGACAACGGGTTATTGAAAAATGCACGTTACTGTCACCTTGACAGGAACCAGAACAACCCATAGAATTTAGAATGACAAACACATTCGCGAAGGTGAATGGCTGACTGGATACAGCAATTCAATCGATTTCAAATTGCTCTTGTGCGGAAGTCGTCAAATGGCATCATCACCAAAATTCCACTTCAGCGCCACGTAGCAGAGAGTCAGAATTAGAATGTGAATGATTACATGAGAACCGATTCAAAAGTTGATAAAAAATGCACTCGAACTCCCACGCCGTGATTCTAAACAGGGCCCACGCGCCTTACCGCATTTCCCGTGTCTCACTTCTGATCCATATAGTCTTGGTGCAGAGAGAAGATTCTTATTGGGTGAACTTTCACATATTGCACGAATATTCCGCTACGATAATATCGCATTCGAACAGAACAGAACGTTGACATGGATGACAATCCCGCAAATCTCAACCTAAATCTCTGGACCGAATATAAGAATGGCGGCCGCATGGCGAAGAGGCGCTTTGAATAAGTGAATCATGAATTCAGAAGGAGGTGACGCAAATGGCGGCCAAGGACAAAACGCTTTGCCACCAGTCAAAAAAACTCGTCAGGAAGGAAATCCGCTTCGCAAAGAACTTCGAAAAACGAAGACGCGGGAGGCTTGATCAGTATCGCCAAAGGATTCTCGCTAACCGCTCGGAATCGAACAGTGAATGCAACCAATCATATGACGTCGAGTAGATCCATGCGGATGGATCTACTAGGCGATCGTACGCTCTATAAGAACTCACTACTTAGCGAACAATAGCTCGAAAAATGACGGCAAATGGTGCGTGGTGAAAACCTTGAAAAATACTGTCATATTTGGCAGGGAGTTGTGCAAGGGAAGAAAGGCAGACACTTGTCTTTGGGTGGAAACTTTTTTGAGGAAGCAAGAAGCACATTCGAGAAAAAAATGGCTGAAGAACGCTGAAAAGCGTTCTCGTGGAACTTGATAAGACGTGGGTGCCGCTCTGATTGCGTGAGAAATATAATGCCCGTTTGAAGCAGCAGTTTGGAAAACGGGATGGGGGCAAAACATGAAAGCACAATTATGAAAACCATTCTAGTGTTATGCGAATATTCACGATTCACAAACACCCACAGACACACATGGCCTTGGACGCTTGTCGAGTGGTAGGGGATGATCAAGGAGCCCCGAATAAAAAGTGTAACAGTAACGTAACCCCATCCGACACAACCATTTGTTTTCAACAAAATGAAATAGTATGTGGAGAATCCGTTTGAGTAAAAGAACACATTTGTTAATTAAAAATTAAATTAAACTAAATTAAAAACAAAGAAATCATGCTAAACAATTATCGGAGAGTATTATAGCGGAGCGCAGGTAAACGATGGATCTAATTTGGCAAAAATTTATTGTTTATTAACTGGTAGAGACTCGTTACATTGAGACCGGTGCAGTGAATTTTAGAATTGTTTTTTTTTTATTGTGAGTTTTGGGTGAAGAAGAGTCGAAGGGAGGCAATTTCAGGTTCTGATTGAGGAGATATCGAATGCTGCTTGTCTCTAGATGTATACATGTCGAATTTGTTATGAATATGAAATGAATACATAAATGAGGCAGACGGCTATGGGGGGAAAAATAACGCAAGAGGAAAAGCGGCAGCAAAGATGAATGGAGTCGATAAAAAGGTGCTGGATTCATGCAGCAATGAACAGCCACTAGAGATAACTCATATAGCAGATAAAAACGCATCATTTATCACAACATCTTGCATTCACCGTCATGAAAGTGCACTAAAGCGGAGCGAGAAACGTGATAGCTAAAGTGTGAAACAAACGAGAACGAAAAATGAATAAGGGGGTGGTTGACATTCATCAAAGCACATAAAATGGCAACCCACCTATATTATGGCATCTGAAGAGTAAAAAAAAAGTGATCAAACGACATGCACTAGCGAACAAGGCGACATCAAGAAGAATACAGAGCTCCAGAAACCATGTCTGCCGCACACAAATACGTCACATGGTTCTGAACGTGAACTGCGTGGGACATGCTTTTAACGCAGGCAGTTTCAGAGCCGCTGGCTAACTAACAGCTGTCTGCAAGACCGCCTACGACCTGCCCTCAATTTGCCTTCCACAACGTCATTAAACGTTATTCAAATTCCAGAGGAAAAACAACAATTTTTTTGCTCCCACCAATGGCGTAGATAAGGTACTAGCTTACGCCTATTTCGCGTCCACGCACCCGAGTGCATCTTGCTCTTTGATCCCTCTCATTTCACCATTCCACGACTGAACAATGCTATTAATGATTAGCCACTTCACCATGAGCCGACTTTGGTCGCTAGCTCAGGTCCAAGAACTAAGAAAAGAGGCATCATTCTCCTCCCTAATCTTCACTTACCTGAACCATTATTGCCAGAACCCCACTCATCTTGAAGCTGCCGCTCCGCAAAGCCCACTTAAATCCCATATGTTAGACCTGGGTGTTCACGACGGGTGTCTTTAGAAGAGAAAGCAAGAGGAAAATGGTAAAATGAGAGGACCCAACCTTGCAGCCGCACCTACCCCTTCCCCCAGGCTACGGGAAGGAAAGACCTTTATAAATGTTCTTCGTCTTCCCAACAGAATCGCCCTGAGGCTGATGTCAGACTTTGCGAATCCAAAGCTGATTTTGTCTAGTCTTATTTGCTGAGCGAGTTTGCTTGCGATTAGGCTGGAGCGAGGAAGCTTAATCACTGCCGGACGTACCTTTGTTGCGATGCTAACGAATCGCGCTCGATTCGCATAGTCTGACATCGGCCTGAAAAGGTGGAGAGTAAGAAAACTGTCACTGAGAACCAATAAATTGGAAGGGATCTTTTCTTTCACCAGCATGGGAAACATTGGATACGGTCCCTGGAGTTGCAAAATACCAATGTTTGAAAAAAGGAGTCGAATTTAATGATTACTTAATGAGCAAATACAGGCATCTAGAGAATAGAGTGCTACAATAATCATCATAATAAAAAAAACAAGATCAGCCCCTCCAATATAAAAAAAATCTGCGTGTGTTCAATGCAATCCGGACGACGTGCCTACCATGAAGCTCACGCAGTTCTGCGGATTAGAATCGCTTTATTGGGTTTATTTGATATTTTATTTTCGCATTCCAAAAATACTAATGCGTGCTTTCGAAAACAAAACCAACGTATACCAATTACTAAAAGATCTCTGATCACTGATGAAGAAGCAGTAATGAGTCGCGAGGCGAGATGGGAGTAATAATGGCCGCACGCAATGGGTTTTAATTCCGCACGTATGTTGTACTTAATTCCAGCTCTTCTTAGAGAAAACCTGAGAAGAAGCTTGACCAAGAGCAGAAAGATGTTGAAAAGAGTTAACTACAGATAACATAGTAATGAGCTCTTGTGGAAAGCACGTGAAGTCTCATCTGCTAATTAATAAAGTGATCTTCGCCCTCTTTACCTTGGGTATAAAAACCAATGTTTAATGAGGAACAATTAGATGTCTGGTTTGTCAGACATAACGTTCAAAGGTTATATACGTGAATGAGGGTTGAGGCTGGCAGTTGTGGATGCACGCAATACTGCGACTACTAGAACTGGAGCCTATATAGATGGAAATGTCGCTGGCCGCCACCGCCGGCTGCCGCAGACGTGCTATCGTTGAAGGGTAATTCTGCTTCTAATTGCGTCTTTGTAGCCCGAAAATGCCGACGTAAATGAATGGATGTTTCGGGAGGTCGAAACCAGTCAGAGAGACACACGAAAAACCTCGTATTGGTTTGACGTAGATCTGACGTGGAGCACTTCAGCGAGTATCGCAGTAAATATCATAGAACAAATCCTGCAAGCCAAAAGGTTACGCGAAAGAGAGCACAAACAGCCAAGGCTGACCCAAAGAAAGAAAATGAGTCACTTTTTGCTCGAGGCGGGGCCAATTCCGAATTCAAAACTACAAATTAAATGTCAAGGAAAGCGTGTAATTCGATGAGATGCCGAGCATGCTCCGTTCGCGAATGACAATTGAAAGACAAGAGATGGGGTAGTTTGACCGCTGCTGTCTCAGAAGCACACCCAATCCGCTTTAATTCGACTGCAGCAGCAAATCTTATGCACTAGAGGCCATCACGCGGACACATTGACGAAATTCCCCAGTTTCTTGCACGAACGAGACCAACCCCACAGTGGCGTTGAAATTAATAAGGCATTCCACATGCATTCATCATTTTGGTTTCAGCAGAAGACAAATGTTCTGATAAACGCGAGAGGTCTGCAAAGGCAATAAATTTTCTTATCAAGACTTGAGAGGGCATATACTTGGAAAAACATTGAAGATATGGTACTATTCGAGAAAAGACGTTCGAAAGTGCATGCCTTCTCAGATGACTGGCCATCTATTATTTCTCATGCATTCACTATGGAATGAGCAGATTGAAAACCAAAGAAAAACCACAAAGAAAACCAAATGCAACTCAAATCTAGACAAACATTTTGGTATCAGCAAAACTGGTGCAACGGCTATATTGCAGCATAACCCAAAGCTCATCAAGCTGACGTGAATGGTAGTAGATTTATTAGGGGCATGCTATTTGCTCCATGACGACATGAGGGTAATGCTGTCATACGAAAAAAAAAGAATGACGAACCTTCAAACGCTTATAAACGTTCGTTGCAATGAACATTCAACAAAACAGCGACAAAAACGGCTAATTATTAAAAATACGCAAAATTGCAGAACATGGGAACCATTGAGTGGACGCAAATTTGCAGAAGGTAAGCGATTGGCACGGGAGATGCGGTTAAATCGAAAAGAGTGTGTTGGTAGCGGGCTGTTTTGACGCGGTTGAAACACACAACGAATTCGTAGGTGAACTGGTCGCCGGTGCAGCCGATATTAAGGGCAGATTAGCAGCCGCCGACGAAACCGATCAATGCGGGTTCGGTTGACGACGGGAATTCCGTCGGACGGCGACACTCGTCGGTAAACACTAGCGCAACATGAGGGGTGTCTATCACACGTGGTGATGATGAAGGCGGCGGTAACGTGTGGTCCCGACTAGAACACCTCCGCATTGTTGGAGACGTCGGTGTGCGAGCAACTGCTCATGAAAAAGTGACCGCAAAAGTGCGTACGAGGAGACCTGTCCGTGGCCGGCTACTACGACGTTACGAACGAATGTGGAAAAAAGAGCAGCGACGGGGTGCAGCAGGCCTTGGGCTGAGTCAGCTCTCACGGCCGTCCCACCACAGAAAAACCACCCGAACCGACGACGACGAACCGGCGGGCGCGCATTCATGATCAGCGCCACGCTCAAGCGCAGAACCTCCTGTGACTCACATCGGTTATACCTGCGAGGGTTACAGCTGGGTAACAGTCTCACGGCGACAGTTCCTGCTCATTCAACTGCCACAATTAAGTTGGTGGCTGTTTGTAAACATGCGAGCTGCTGCTCTAAAGCACATAGCAGGAAGTGTGGATCAATAGCATTGGACGAGGCGGCCCTTCGTCGTCGTTGCTATTGCATTAACACAGACAGACACACTCTCCATTCACTCGCTCACTCACTCACCCCCATATTCCCATCTCATATTGCAACATTGTGCGGGGTGACTCCCGAACGGGCGACAGGTGACTACGCCAGCGCCCCACGCCGCTGAGACACATCGACCCGACGTGCGTTGGTCGGGGTGGTGGACGCTGCTGATCGCCCAGGGGATGATGTTTTGAGTGAGAGGAAGTCCGCTGCGTGACCTCAGCAGACAAGGAACATCACATATGTCATATTTTATGGAATGTGTTCCCTGACGAAGGAGCTGGATGTGGTGCAAGAACAGCTGACGATCTAATTGGAGCCAGAAGCGACCAACGAAAAGCAGCGGTGTTGGTTCGTGCCTGCTGGAACCGTAAAAAGCTCCAAAATGCATTACTGACATTCTGGCTGTAGATGAAAATAGAAGGAATCTAGCTGATCAGCGGGTGCAACTACAGATGGATGAAAAACAAGTGAGGAACAGAAGCGGAGCAGATAAAAGATCGAAAGTTTCTGGCGCGTTCCAAAGGTAAGCACAAATGGGAGGGGGGGGTCAAGGCTGAAGGTTCCTGCGCTGATCAGATCCCTCCGAGGACACATTCCTCTTTGTAGTACCTCCTTTCAGAATCCTAGCAATTCCTATACAATGTCCTGCGAGGGCAAGCCGACGTACAATCTGGTCTTCAAGCTCTCAGACAAATCTGGTTCAAAATAACTGGTTCTGAAGGGTTAGAAGCTCGGCTGGATAGGTGGGATTCGAAGCAAGGCACTTGACGCGCCGGTAAGGGGCAGCGTGAGAAAACGATCGCGCTTGCCACTACACGAAGTAAGGCAAACAGCCTTCAGCGTTCAGCTGGCGCGTATGCTGAATGTTGGGGAGTTCCCCAACGGTGCTGGGACTAGCTTGAATGATCCTTGGAGACCGCCTCAATCTGATGCTTACCTCAGGACTAAGCCTCAAAGAGAGGACGGACGCGTAGGTGCGTCCTCCCTCCAAGGCTTAGTCCTGACGTACCAGCCCTTTTGACAGAGCTGCTGGATCTAGCTGCACCACTTGATCATCACTCTCCTAACGTACCGACCGTGTTGAAGGTAGTCCGTCGACCTCTGCGGATTCTATCCTATCCCCCGCATTCAGATTAACGGTGTCCAGCAGAAATCACCAAACGGGCTGGTTTGGGGGGCCTACCTCGCCACTACACCACCTCGGGCAATAATATGATGGCAAAAGAAATGAATAATATTTCCAGTCGGATAGCTTATAATTAGTACTGGACATCAATCATAACAACGCTCAATATTGTCCAGCAACACTCAATTCCACGGCTGTCCATGAACCTAATGAGTCCTCCAAACGCAACCTTGACGGCTACATCTACCCAGATCATTATTGTCCTTATTGACGGCTTTTGCAGTAGTCGAACTTACGCTTTTCTACAAGCCACAGAGTCCGACGTGTGGTTGAAATCCTGGCGAGTTGGGATGAGATGAACGGTGAGTAGAGGTGTGGGGTTAGGAGGAAGAGAAGAGGCTACTGATCGTTCTTTATCCAATGTAGGAAAAATTGGCTTGACGCTGGCGCTTGTGTGTGAACCCGCAAAGGAACCAAGCCCACGAACATTCACCCTGGAGCCCGCACCATTACCGCTGCGCTTTGCCGCCTTATAATTCTGTTCAGAGAATCATTTAGCAGATTTGAGTGCAGATGTAGAATCATCATTCAGAGCGCTTATAGCGATACTCATCTCATCTAGAATGGCCATGGCAATCTACAGGACCTTCCTGGTATGTTCAAAAAGCTGTACATTAGCGAAATTCAGAACACGAAAGGATGAATTTATGAATTTAAAGGATAACATCATATCAGGAGCTAGGAAAAAAAGAATAGAAGTGATAAAGAATAGGCTTGGTTAACGGGGGGGGGTCCCTGAAGAAGTCTAGCCAGATCTGGATATTGATGAGATGTCAGAAAACATTGGTCACCGAGTTACAAATAGGAGTAGTCCTCTTGTGCTGTTCCTCAGAACTCCTAGGAAGTATTCTCCAAAGAAGCAGTCTTTGCAAAACGCCACCTAAATCTTCTGAAGTTGAAACGTTCACAAAAGTCTGCCAAGTTCTGGAAGTGCAGAATTGGAAGGGAATAATAGATATCTATAAGATCCCGAGTTGTTCACCTGGGTTGACCCTGATGAGTGCGCTCGACCGAAGTAAAGCGATCGGGTAATGGATATCAGGTATGGGAAGGAATATGCGTCGGCGCTGCCCGCGCCAGGAACTGCACCTTCTAACTCACATCGAACGGCTGTCACAAGGTCGTTACTGTCGCGCAGTTGGGAAAAAATGAGAGAGTTACAGCGCATATGGGACACTCCGAATTGGTGAGGGGTAGGGCAGATGTAGTCGATTTGTGGCGAATGATTCAGTCAGTGCCACCGTGTGCATTATGTATGAGTGCGGCCATGGTGGTGGTGGTGGAATCCCAATGGCTCGCTAATGCAATCGTTCAGACGTTTGAATGCCAATCGTTTCTTCGTGTTCCTCTGAAGCACAAGAGAAGCAGAGATCATCGGCAGCTGTTTGACCAGAATACTTTGCAACTCTGACCAAATCAAATGCGTGGCACACTCTAGAAGGATTCACCAACACCAAGCGCTTCAATGTTTTTTTTCAACACGTTGACGACAGCATGACGCGCATGCGCGTCAGATTTTCGCGCGATGTTCAATTGTGGTTTTGCTCAGTTTACTTGGTATTTTTTAATGTTAAAAAGTTGTCCGACTACATCATTGGATCCACACAATGTTATACCTACTACCAGTAATGAGTACCGAACAATTATAGCTGATTTTGAAAAAATATAAAAAATGGAGCGCGCACGACAAGCTGTCATCAAGGCGTTGAATGAATTTTTGTTCTTGTTTTCGAACAACACTCTTGGCTCACTTCATCAGCCCGTGAATCACTACAGGAGCTCTAATCCGGAGGCTTCACGAGATAATCGCTGCAAATTTGATGTGAAAAGGAGTGGAGTAAAAAGCGAATAGAACGATCTAGGTTTGATGTGCGGAAATGAAATAGCTTTTGGAAAGAAAAACCCCGGCTTCTCTAACTTGTGGTTTTTACTTCCTTGATTTTTGGCCTTTTCTGGTAGATGATGATAATTTTCAAGAAGCACGCTTTCAACCGTCATTTTGATGTATTTTGCTGTATTTATTCTACATTTGCATTCAAACAAAGTCAGCCAGAATGTTGAGGCTTTTCTTTTTACTTATAGAAGGGCTCTGATTGTAGCATCGTGATATCCGATGTACGGACACCATCGACTGGAGGGAGGTTGTGTTAGGACGCATTCAAAGGAAAGTGTTCCAATTTTGAAATCTTCTCAACGTACGTTACTTCCAACCCTTGGCCCTCTCTGGCCGTGGTCGTGATAGGAAGGCTGGTGTCAAAGTCCACGATTCGTCGCGCGAGCCGCGCGAATCGGAGAAATCGCGAGTGCCCAATTTGAACATTTGAAACGCGGAATATGAAACATATGGAGTCATGAGCAGTCGAAAAAAAGTCGAAAAGTCGAAAAAATCAAACTTGTCAAGGCACAACACAAGGTCTTTGGATGATTGTTATCTGAGCTCGCCTTACGTAGTTCGCGTGGCAGTTATCACAAAACACTCCACGGGGATCACTAAACCAAGAAGTTCTCGGGAATAAGGTTGTCGGGTTTGTAGCGATAAGGCAAGGCCACTTTTGCAACTGAAAACGCCCGTGGATCATCGCACGCCTTATGGATTAACACGTTGACGACATCGCGTGTTTTGGCATTTTGCACCGCGTGGGACAGGAGCGATTTTGCGAGCGCGCCGTCCTCACCTTACTTCCGCTTATTTTTTGTTTAAAATGCACAACAACTTGAATCTCATAGAATATTTCGGCAAGGATGAAAGCATA
>MU869526.1:33059-57422 GCA_036418205.1 Ostertagia ostertagi | reverse complement strand
CCGGTGCATGCGCCGCCAACGCGACCAACGGCGCGACAGGGGGCCGGGCGCGCGGTGCGCCCACGACCGTCGTCGCGAACCGCGACACTCGCCCAGACTCACAGATTTCTCATTTTTACTGATGTCATCACTAGCTCGAGAGGGTGTATGCAAGCAGGGCATGTCTCCGCCGGAAGCCTTTTTTCCCAATTAGCATTGTCCCCTTGTTTTGTCAATTCTCAGTATTGAGTTCCGAAAATGCACCCTGTGGGTCAAGCTGTTGGCGTGATGGCGTCAGGCAAATCACGCCCGACAAGCCGCTCATGACTCACGTGCGAAAAATCGCGATCTGCGCTGTCATCAGTAAGTTGAAGACGTGCTCCGCGCTCAGCCTCAGTGAAGAAGTCGCTCGCGTGGATAGAGGTGTGTGGTCACTGCTGAGATCGCGCCACTTTCTCATACCAAAAAGTATCACTACGTCGCAAGGCGTAAAGGATTTGATCAAATCCCACCAAAACTGTAAGGGTTCACCCACCGTTCACTATCTTACCTGCTTCGCAATGTTGATCTGCTATGCTTTCTAATCTCGAACCTCTGCGATTCACATCTTCTCGCATCTCCGTGGCCGCCTCATGAACTTCTTGGCTGAGTAGAGCAAGGAACCCCATATTCCCTATTTTATTTCCTATTTCTCATATTTTTTTCACGATTTTCTTTCCTTTTCTACACTTTTGGTCTACCTCCCATCCCTAGTTTCATGCTTGACTAGGAATACTACGTCGAATTGATCCTGATCTTTGCTTTGAAGGACTCGTCCACGGAAAAATCATGATTCTATCTCAGTCATAAATCCTGGCTTGAGACCCATCTTTCACGATAAGAACGAGAAGAAAAAATGTGCCTATCTTTGTTAACAATTAGCAAAGCCGAAGGACTATTACGCGTTAAAAGTTCCGCCGTGGATCTCTCACAAATTTTGGCGACGGGAATGGTTCCATTTGGTTCTCTCGCGCTCGCTAAGAATTCCTTTTCGCCTTTTTCACATGGTAACAACATTCTCTTTTCTACTGCACCCTATTCTACTATCATTCTATTTGTGTGTATACACTGCGACGCATAATTATAGTTCCACCTACAAATTTCCCAAAAACTTGAATCTGGGGATGTTTTTGAAAAAGGCTCTACAGACAAATTGTGACACATATAAACGCGAATCTGAATATTAACACGGAAATCCAGTTTGAGAAAGCAACAATTTTTATCCTCATTTTTTCGAAAATACCCGCTTTGCCTATGACGCAAAATCATAGTTCCACCTCATGTTTCTCCGCTGCATTTTGCTTTTACCCAATCAAATTTTGAAATTATTACCCATTCAAGTTCCTTAGCTTATAGCAAAGGCAAAACCGCTGTCAACTTCCGTAAAAGGAAAATCCTAGCAAAAGACGCAGGAATTGTCGAAGTGTCAGCTCACGCTGGAATTTGTCGGGGTGACTTCATAACGAACAAATTTCTCAAGGATGCTACAGGATATGATACTGGGAGGAACTCTGGTTACTGGTGGTGATGTCCGTTCCTCCAAGGGGTGCCACTGGGAACTGCTCACTTTTGTGAGCTGAGCTGAACACGGACATTCGAATGCAGGCGACAGGCCCCCGTGACAGGCCGGCCTACGAACACCCACGTCACATCACAAATGTCATGTCGCTATGAATCTCGAGATAATGCTACGGCGTCCGCGGGAGCCGACGCGCACTCGCAAAGCCCGGCGAGTGTGAAAAGTATGCGAGGGTCTCTCCGGTGCAAGGACGGCATCGGGGGGCAACTAGGCTAGTCCAAAAGTCCCGCAACGTATGGAAGACTCGCGTTGCGACGTTAAATGTTGGCACGTTAACGGGCCGCTCGCACGAGTTAGCAGAAGCTCTAGAGCGCCGACGAATTGACTTCTGTGCCGTGCAGGAAACGAGGTGGTCCTGCTGCAAGTCGAGGGACATTGGCCGCGGCTTCAAAGCCGTTCTCTGTGGCGGTCCCAGAACCACCAATGGCGTCGGGATGATTGTCTCTGAACGCTTTCGTGATTCGATAGTAAGCGTGGAGCGCTTCGACGACCGTTTAATGAAGATCATTGTCGTCATCGAACGACAAAAATACCACTTCTTCTCTGCGTACGCTCCGCAGACTGGATGCTCCGAGCAAGCCAAGGACAAGTTCTGGAACCTGCTTGATGAGAAGACAGCTGAGGTACCGTCACAAGAAGCCATAATTGTTGCAGGTGACCTCAATGGTCACTTGGGCGCTACGAAAGACGGTTATAACTGTCATGGTGGTTTTGGATATGGGACACGTAATACTGATGGCGAGCGAATTCTTGAATATGCGGAATCGCATAACCTCGCCATTGTAAACACAAAATTCCGGAAACGTGAATCCCATCTTATCACCTTTTATAGCGGTAAAACCAGATCACAAATTGACTTCGTCCTTGTCAGGCACCGCGATCAAGGGCTCGTAACAGACGCTAAGGTAGTACCTTATGAAACGGTCGTCACACAACACCGACCACTGATCTGCACGCTGAAGATCGCTCCGCCAAAACAGAAATTGGCTGAAAGGTGTGGGCCAGCGAGAATCAAGTGGTGGCGACTGAAAGAAAAAGAAGCGCCGTAGTTTCTCGCATTCGATTACCAGCGGTTACGACTGTCGACGAAACTTGGAAAGGTGCAGCCGAAGAAATAACTCGGATAGCTCGATCCGAGCTCGGCGTTACGAAGCCTGGACGTCGGAGAATTGACAAGCAAACGTGGCTGTGGACGGACCAGGTCAGAGAGAAAGTGCGTGAGAAGAAGAAGCGGTACCACGCTTTTCTAAAGGAAAAGACAGCTGATAACTGGCGGAGCTATGTGATAGCAAAGAAAGAGGCAAAAAAGACCGTCGCTTCCGTAAAAGCAGCTCATTTCGCTGATGTCAACGAAAAACTCGAGTCGCGTGACGGAGAGCGGTACGTTTACCGACTCGCAAATTCCCGCCATCGCCAGACCGAGGATATAGAAAAGTTCTTTGGCATAAATGACGAAGATGGCCAGCTTTTGACGGATCGCAAGAAAACTTTGAAGCGATGGCACGACTACTTCGAAAGCATCTCAACAGTTGAATTTGCCCATCCTGCCATCCCTCTTGCTCCACCAGTACACGGTCCCGTTCAGAAGATAACCGTGGAGGAGACCATAACGGCTTTGAAGAAGATGAAATCAGGCAAAGCAACTGGTCCCTGACGACCTAGCGGCGGACTTGTGGAAGTCCAAGTGCTGGAATCCTGCAGAATGGTTGACGAAGTTCTTCAACCAGATCATTGCAGAGAAGAAGGTGCCTGAGAGCTGGCAACAAAGCACGACGATTCCCATCTGGAAGAAGAAAGGTAGTCCTGGAGACTGCACTAGCTACCGTCCAATTCGCCTGCTCTCGCACAGCATGAAAATCTTTGAGCGAATTGTAGACAGTCGTATCCGGGACATCGTCGAGCTGACCACCAACCAGTGTGGTTTTGCTGGCTGCAGCACCATCGATGCCATACACGCCGCTCGCCTTCTGCTAGAAAAGCATCGCGAAAAACAAAGACCGGTGCATTTGCCTTCCTAGACTTGGAGAAGGCTTTCGATCGCGTTCCGCGTGACGTTATATGGTATGCCTTACGACAGCATGGCGTTCCCGAAGAGCTTATTGAGTGGGTGCGCATCCTCTACTCGAGTCCAAAGAGCCGGGTGCAAACGGCAGCAGGCACTTCGATGGATTTTCCCATCTCTGTCGGGGTACACCAAGGCTCTGCGCTGTCCCCACTCCTATTTGTTGTCGTCATGGATGCCATTTCGAGAGACATTCAGAAGCCGGTTCCATGGACGCTTCTTTATGCTGATGATGTAATGCTCGCCAGCGAAGATAAAAGCACTCTCGAGCAACAAGTGCAAACCTGGTCCGACCGCCTGGCTATGTTCGGGCTCAGGTTGAACGTCAAAAAGACCGAGTACTTGACCACCGATCGTGTGAGCCAGGCTCTATCAATATCAATGGTACTGAGCTTACACGCACAACGACATTCAAGTATCTTGGATCAGCAATCGCGGCTGATGGCAGTCTGGCTTCTGAAGCGAATTCTCGCGTGAGTGCAGCGTGGTCGAAATGGCGCGCAATGACTGGCGTTCTGTGCGATAAGAACATACCAGAACGGTCTCAAATCTAAGATCTATAGAACCGTCATCCGGCCAGTCGCGATTTACGGTGCCGAATGCTGGCCTGCGACTAAAGAAGTCGAAGCCCGTCTCAGTGTGATGGAGACGAAGATGCTGCGTTGGACAGCTGGAGTCACTCGACTAGACCACATTCGAAACGAAGTCATCAGAGAACGATTCGGTGTGGCTCCAATTGCCGACAAGATGCGCGAAGCCCGTCTTCGATGGTACGGTCATGTTCTTCGTGCAAAAGATGACAGTGTCCGTAAGATCAGCTTCAGCCTTGACGTGTCCGGAAAACGGCCTAAGGGCGCCCGAAACAGCGCTGGCTCGATACGTTGCACACAGACTTGAAGTCGGTTAACATCCACCCCGACCAAGCATTTAATCGGGAAAAGTGGCGTCAGCACATCAGAAAAGCGGACCCCGCCAACAAGCGGGACAAACGCTGATAAGAAGAAGAAGAGGAACTCTGGTTACTATCCAACCGAGATAAGCGCCAAAACTTCTTCAAAAGTTAGTGTCTGAATGGATGCAGCTTCATGTGCCTCTTCGTATAGCATACATTATACGAAGTTATACTCTTGTTAACAGGGTCACAAGCGTGACATTCTTTATCATTTGTGACTTTTTGATTTGCATCTTTCTTTCTCTTAATGTTTTTCTTTCTCAGATCGGTTCTGCGAAAGCAAAATCGAAAAACATGCGCAAGCTTGGTGCGATCGCCTATCGATGTTTGGACTCAGGTTGAACGTTAGGAAGACTGAGTACCTGACAACCGACACGAGCGAGTGCGGTTCTATCAAAATAAATGGAGTAGAGCTGACACGTGCAACGACATTCAAGTACCTTGGATCAGCAATTGCGTCTGATGGCAGTATGAGTACTGAGGTGAACTCGCGTGTGAGTGCGGCTTGGTCCAAGTGGCGTTCTATGACGGGAGTTCTCTGTGACAAGAAAATCCCAGAACGCCTAAAATCGAAGATCTATAGGACAGTCATAAGACCAGTGGCATTGTACGGCGCTGAGTGCTGGCCAGCGACCAGGGACACTGAAACTCGCCTCGGTGTAATGGAGACGAAGATGCTGCGCTGGACGGCTGGTGTCACGCGATTAGATCGCGTTCGGAACGATGTCATACGGGAACGCTTTGGTGTAGCTCCTATTGCTGATAAATACGGCATAACCACGTTTTTTGCGGAAGTAATCGAAGAGTTTGGCAAGATCGGCCTCAACATAGATGTGCCCGGGTAAAGCGGCCCAAGAGACGCCCGACACAGCGCCGCCTCGACACATTGCACATAGACTTGAAATCGGTCAAAATATACCTCGACCAAGCAATCGGGCGTCAGCACCACGGAAAAGCGGACCCCTCACCAAGCGGGACAAACACTTAAGCAGCATTCACACATTGCGCCACCACGAGGAGGACGCTCGAAACGAACGAATCTGCGCAAATGCGAAATGAATGAAATGCGTATCGATCCACAAAATGGGAGGAGCGTCGAATCGCGCATTCGAATCTGCGAATCCTTTTAAAGGAAATGAGTGTCCATCGATCGAGTCAATCGGAGATCGTTAGCATCGACAACGCGAAACGTCGGTGCGTAGCCAATCGCAGAGGAGGCGCGGACGTATTCGAATGTACGCAACGCTTCGTCACGCGAAGCGGTTGATTAAACTTGTTGCGATTTTCATTTCGTTAGTATAATTTCTGTTTCTGCTTCCCTTTTCGTTCGTTTGATTTGATATAGCGGTTCACTCGTTCTTGTCTGAAGATGGTTTGATTGTAATTTAACTCGCCGCTCAACCTACACGTGGAAAAATGGTGGACAAGTTTCTAGAATGTTTTGCGGCATCTTTCAATTTACGGCTCACTCTGATTATCGATATCCATTTGAGCCCGAATCCTACTGAAATCATAGTATAAAATTGTCTAATGGCCATAGTCGATGGATGAGTGCAGAAAGGCATGAGGAGGTGAAAAGGGATGGAAATGACTGACAACTAGGGACCGAGTATTCAAACCTGTCATCAGTTGCGAATCTGGGAGGGCCACGTCTTGAATTTGTTAACAAACTTGAAAGGGCGGTGGAGCGTGTATTGGTTGCTTTGTTTGCGCCCAAGTATAACTGTATGAGTATATTAACGGTATGTACTGTACTCGTGTGTTTCTCATTTAGCGTTTTAGCAGTAGGCGTAATCTGAGAACTGTGTTGCGATTGAGCGACCATTTAGTATCTGCCGATGGGAGAACGGTCCTATGTGAGGGAAGGTGGCGTAGGGGAGGGGTTTACCGACTTTCTACATTGCTTACTCACAGAAAGCTTACCATAGCTAGACTGCGGAGAAGCTCCTCCCTAAGACTAAGCCCTATCCTTTTCCTCGAGTCCCTTCTACGCAAAAAAGTGGCTTCCTCCCCCCCCCCCACGCCTCACAGAGCACCGAGAACACTAATGATGTGCACCTCGTTGAAATGCAATCTTACAGAAATTACCTGCTCAGCTAAGCCCCGTGGAGTCGAGAGTAGGGTTGAGTCTTTCCTTTTCGTATTAACGAATAGTTTAGCTTACTGCCAAAATTTGAATTTTAGTTTTTCTAGGTTGATTTTTTCCACCATCTACTATCGCTTTTTCTGTCCATGGTTGATGCAAGAGAGTGGTCGTGCAACGACTGAAAGGAGTGGGAGAGGGAATAGTCGAAATTATCGAACTTCTTTTTTTGCTTGCTCTTTGCAGGACTTACGATTCACTCAAAAAATACTAGATAACATTCGGCTAACGCAGAATTAACGTTGACATTGAGAAATCTCCACGTTCAACTACAATCTCCGAATTCAGGCGAACGTCATGGCGAATAGAGCTCCGTTCCGATCTCTCCCTATTGACCTCGTTGAGATGGAGAGAAGTGTCTGGGATCCTTTTTGCGAGGACTTCCGCTTGAACGAGAGGAAGAGAAACGCATGGGATCGCGTGATAAGAGGGATGCAGTCGAAAGGATTTGATTGTAGCCGTACGTCGTTGTGAAGTAATGGTGCGGTACTTCCGAAAAGTCCAGCACACAAATTTTACTGGGCGAGCTTAGAAGTGTGTGGAAAATTTTGAAGGATTTGTGGAAAAAGAAGAATAAAACCACCACGGGATTAGCAACGTCGCGCAAATGGGTCTTCAATGATGCATTAAAGTTCCTAGAGAAGCAAGAGCGTACAGGGTTGGTTGTACATGCCCATCATCAAAACTCATCTAATTATTTTAATAAGAAAATAAATAAATACTCAATAAATACTCAAATAGTAAACGTAAATACTCAAATGTGGATTCGAATGGTAACTTTGTTAAAAATCCCCTCGCTCAAGCTGAAGAGCAACTCGAACAAATAAATAAATACTCAATAAATACTCAAATAGTACACGTAAATACTCAAATGTGGATTCGAGTGGTAACTTTATTGAAAATCCCTTCGCTCAAGCTGAAGAGTAACTCAATCTCTCCCACCAACTCCAATAGCATCGGAAAAGGGAATGGTGAGTAGTCTACGATAGAGATGCCAACCGGCGTGGTATTGTTGAAGACTTGCGTATCCATTTAGACCCGGTGAAGACGATAAAAGATGCCACCAACGCGGTCAAGAGCCACCTGGAGGGAATCAGTAAGAATCCAGGAACCGAACTGAAAGACGAGTACATTCATTTCGGTAAAGCAGATCTTCTTTAAGCAGCCATTTATGCCGGTCAATTTCTTTCTGTTGAAGATGTTTCGTTGCTCTTTATTTGAAGAGTATTGAGCGGTCAGTAGCTGACGGCAATTGCAAATGCCTTCGGTTCTTGTGAATGATGCTTCTGTAGTACACATTTTCGGTGAAGAAGAAAGGTTATGCTTCAGATCAGGCACGGACAAAGCTCCAGCCTCGCTTTGTAAGTGGCAATTTACATTGAAACAGACTCAATGTTATTGAAGATTCGGTTCAGTTTTGAGTTATCATGAGCTCGGGTACATCAGTGACGGGTCCATAAATGCCATCATAATGGATCCGTATTTGCTCTCTTGCCATAGCTAAAGACTCAAGTTCTCGTTCATTGACTTCTTGTCGCTCCTCGACTCCTTGAAGTGGATCAGGATGCGAAGTATCAGCAGGAAATCTGATCACTCCCTCCAACATATCCTGCCTCCGTGGCAATGAATTGTGCAGTACATGAAACATATAAAGTTATTGTCCATCAACAAGAGGGTGTACAATCTGCGCATTCTCACCAGCAGCGCGATTACAGCTCTCACAGCATCCTCAGACTCTAGCTGAATTGCATTTTGCAATATGGTGAATCGTTTGCATAGTATGCCAAACGTGACTCCACCATCCGTCGAGCGCTAAATCCTTGAATTGAGAAGAGAAAGATTCATGAGGAATGGGGGTCCTTACCCACTATGTATGACATCAAATCGCATTTTACTCGGCGTATCGCGAACGACTGCGGATACGGCCGTACATACGGCACCCCTGTGCAAACCCACAGTCTACCAGAATATGGTATTGCACAGGTTCCACACCTTCCAACTCTCGTGTAGGTGGGAACACGTCATCCCTCATAGCGAAGAAAGATTGAAACAGCTGTGTTGTGTGATACGTCTTCACACGACTCACAAACTACCTTTATGTCAGAATTGTTGAAAACACCCATGTCTTCCCGCTCGCCCTACTCCCGTGGTGCTCCTACGTTAAACATTAGTATGCGGTAGTCACAGTCCACCAGGGCGAGGAGAATGATGGAAAAGTCGTTTTGTAATTAAAGTACACACTTCCTGAGTGGGCAGGCTTCTGCAATGACTTCCATCACGTTATCGGAAATCGTAGGATTTCGGAACCCACCCGAATCTTCACATGCTTCCCATCCACGAACGAGGACAGTCATATCTCTGTTGTGTTTTAATAGCCGTCTCCTCTAGAGGTCTTCAAGTGATGGGAGGGAACGCCGCTTCAAACACTTCTAGTATGCAGTGCGATTAGAATTCCATCGACATCCATTCTCGTGTTGGCACCTTACTTTACCTTCATCAATGGCATCGGCTACCTCGTACACTCTCTTACTTACAGTGGATTTGCCGCTATGCTATGAAACCGAATCCATGCCCGTGCCCGACAAAGTAACTCCTTAGTTTGAAGCAACTAGAGCAACTTTGCTCGTGAATTAGTGTCACCCTCAGAAAAATGAAGAGTCGCTCATAAAGCCCTTCAAACTCCGATGGCGTAAATCTGGTATACTGTGTGGAATTTGTGGGGTTGCACACCACCAGGTATTCGTCAAAAGTGCGTAAACGTGAACCCAGAAAAGGGCCTGCTTCCCTTCGCACGTACTCCCTGTGTCGCTCTACTCCGCGATGCTGCTCGTGTGCGTCCTCCACACCTCGCAATAACTCCAACAGCTCGGAACTTTGACGCTCACACATGTTTCAACTGCACCAGAAACTTTTACGATCATTCCAACAGTCCCATTTACAGGTCGTTACACCACTGCTACTGTAGGACGCAAGTAGGCTAGAAAAAGGGTGCTTTCACTTCGTTTGTTGTTTCTCAGCCATAAATAAGTAGAATTTGATAAATTTGGATACAAGGTCTTCAACCGACACATTTTTCAGCTGGAAATAGTTTGTTCTTCGAACTAAACAGCTATTAATTAAAGTTTTTGGGAAGAGTTCCGAATTGCATAGAATTCACTTCTTGCGGCACTCTTGTGGATCGAAATTGATTGTCATTCTTGCTGGTAACTCAACTACCACTTGAGTATTCCACAGGTTTGTATTACTTCCATTATCATGTGCATTCTTGCTTCTAGCATTGTTCAATTTCTTAGAGTGTTGCGACGCGAAGCTTTCCCCACCCGCATAGTAGTGGCGTGGATATAACGTAGTTCACATAAACCAGTGGAACCCAATACATCTTATTTGTGAGTACCAAGACTGATATTCTCTCCCTCAGTGTAAGTCCACCCAGTAAATTGTGCTCTTCTGCCACTGATTAATTTGGCGCCCACTATTACTGCCCGTTCAAGATTGCTTTCTTTTATTCAGGAAGTCACCGCTGACCATATGGCCGAGCTAGATTCGAAGATGCAGAACAACAGTACACCGAGGAGTCGTGATCCACCACGATGCGAGATTTTTACTGTGTCTACGCAAAATGCACGTTACTTGCACAGCTAATCTGCATGCATTACTGATCAACATCCGTTGAAATAAATAGCTTTGTTGCGGTTTTTATCGTAGTGATTTTGCTTTGGATACATACACAACAACCACGATCAAAACGTGAGACTTGTTTGTATTTTTTCTGCCTCTGTGAACTTTCTCTTTGGACTTCAAATGGCATACTTCTTGTGAATGGAATCACAAATGACAAAGTATTCAAAGATAAAAAATCAGCACACAGGTGGGATGGTTGTTCAACTCAGAGAATTTAGATAAACGATCGTGAGGACGAGTACAAGTATGCTCACTGCGCTGTATTTCGCTTTAAATGGCGAAAGAGAATTACGCTATTCTTATTACGAAGAATATCATTGCACTGAGTAGAACTGTCCTCATTGCTTAGAGAAGAGTGGTCATTTTCTTGTCCTCAAGCCCTAAAGAATCCTTATATCCGTGCAGATTTACCTGACCCAATTTCAATTCGCAACAACTGCTGCGAATTATAATTGGGTCAGGTAAATCTGTACAGATATAAGGATACTGGAATCACTTTTTGGTTCTGGCGGTTTTGCGCCATGTTGCTACTACCATATGATTTCTGCGAACGTGTGTTCTAAAAGGTTTACAATGCCGCGTCATGAATATGACGTGTGCCTTAATATCAGGTTTGATCCCTCAGTCCTTTGGCACCAGTTCCCTGCAACTGTTCACAATTTTGTAGCTCGCGTCGAAATGCCATCATATTGGTAATCAGCGCTTTTTAACTATCCTTGTGGATAGTTTCTACAACAAACGAGTTCACATTAAATAAAGAAGGGGGGAGATCGTGTGATGGAACACTTCATATCCTATGAAATTATTGAAGTTGGTTCATTTCCCGTACGAAACTCGGATTGGATGTAAAAGCAAAAATGGCTACATCAAATAAGTAACAACGTAGCCTATGTTTCGGTTAGCATTAAGCAGCCGTCAACTGACAACTGATTATAAACCATCTACAAAAATAACAATATGAATTGAACACCGTGAACAATTAGAGGGAAATAGCTATGAAGTCTACAAGGAAGTACCAAAAAACTGAACGTTTTGCGGTGTCTTTTTTGGAATTTCGCTTAAGAAATGTTCACTAGCTGTCTTAGATCTCCCGCTACTTCGATGAGCGCAATCAATATACGTCAAAACCTTTTCGCTAGTTGGGCGTTGCCCTGCGTTTCGCACTTGTCGATGCCTCGACGCGAAAATCCTCCAGCAACGCTAATAGGGCGTGGTTTACTACGTCGATACGCATCTAAACCTTTTCGCATCCGCGTTCGCGCGTGCGGAGATTCTCCTGGTCGATACGTATCCAATTCTTTTCGCAAATTCGAATATTAAATGACTCGAAAACTGTGAGCATTGCCTGAGAATAGTACGAAGAAGACGGACAGGTGATCAAAGATTAGTGATGGGCGGCGTGTGAACGGAGACACGTGAACTTCAAATCTAGAATTCGGACTGGGCATTTCTACGGAGCCATAAAAGCGCATTTTGTGCAAGAGCGTGCGGTATCGGACTGGGATGACATAGTCTTTGTGACCTTGCCTTTATGTTCTACTGTCCAATCCATAATAAGGGACTCCGGTACAAAGTCCACGACAAGCAAGCAGCAGCAGTAGTGACACTGTGACTCCAGGCGTAGGATTGTCAAGCGCATTTTGGAAGAGTCGCTAGCCTGGTGAGGAGCAGGAACGAGCATTAGTTCTGCACCTTCAAGAACAGTGGGTTAAAGCAGCGATTGCGATGCATTTTGGAGGGGTTCAGAGGGACGCTAGGGTGCTCAAGGCTACGCCAATGGTGAAACAAGCAGGAGAAATCTGTCAAGAATACGCACAGTAGTACACCTTAATTGTCCGTTCATTTCCGGATTTTTACCTCATCATTTACCATAATTCATAGGTCATTTTCTTCTACCATTTTCCCTGTGATACCAGGGGGAGTTTTACGGAATAGCAGACGCATCGACACTAGAGCACAAAACCACTTCGTTGGTGATGTAAATTACGGAGTAATTTTAGTAAATGAGGTGAAAAAAGGAAATTCAGCAGCATGGCTGGATAGTCTCACATATAACTTTGGGAACTTGTAGTTGTCTCCTGTCATATTTCCGTAAATATAGAAGCAATCAGACCGATATGCCCAGAAATATCGATTCTCATTGTGAAAGAGACATTCTGAAATGGAAATTCGAGATGTAATTGGGACTGAAGGCGGTAATACGGCGCTGGTATTGATAATGGTGAGGGGTGCCTCTATGCTTTTGGAACACTCATCATAGTATGAACCTGTATGCAGGCCTATTTAGAAAAAAAGAGGTCTGTTGTCCGAAGAGAGGACGTGCTGTTGAAATTCGTCGTGACGAATCGAACAAAGGAAAACATGTTTAAACGTATTACAAAATCTGAAGCCCTCAGCAAGATAAACACATAAAGGCGCCACTAGGGCTGAAAAAACTAATTCGGGCGGGATTGTAGAGAGTAAGTGGAAGCATGCTGCTGTGCTTGTTAAGGCTGCTTTAAAAGAAGAAACTGAACAAAACCTGTTCTATCTGCCTATACTTTTGGCGTTCCACAGGACGAAACAGTACGGATAGTCATTATACAAAGAAAGCATTCAAATATGTATGTAGTGGAGAAGCGAATAACACACTACACAATAAGTTGCAGTTTTTTGTTTCATATCTGCTGTTTGTGTAAGGCTTTGCAGATTTCACAAAGTGTTGACATGGGCGCTTATAGGGACATCCAAGTGAGTGAGCCACTTACGGTGCTTGGAACTACGGCGAAGGGATCCTAGGAGAGGATGTGAGCAATTTTTTCTGGCAGTTCTGCTCTCTGAGCGTAGTTCTAGCGTCACCAACCAGCAGCTTTCGAATGCCCTGTTTTGAATGTTCTCCCCCCTCCACGCCTCCCCTTACATGAGCGCCGTTGACATGCATTATGTTGTGAACTGCCAGCAAAAATTCCATAGTAATTAGCTTCTTCGACATTTCGTCAACAGCAAATGCCTTCTTCTCGGACAACAGACAAGAAGAAAACACCAGCAAACTAATACGACGTAGTTCCAAATATAATAGTCACAAGCTGCAAGAGGTCCTTCTCAGTGCTCCGCCGCAGGTCCCTTTGACTACGTAGGAATTAATGGCAGCTACGTATTGCAAAACGGAAAATGATATAAATAAACCAGTTTGGCATCCACACTACCACGTGCATGACACGGAAGGGCTCGGTAAAACTGGAGAGCCGGCGAAGCGTTAGGTTACGCCGCTAAACAATAAGTTGCTTCGTAAATGCGTTAGCTGGCCTTCCATAGAATGCCCATTTTTAAGCAACCGTCTGATACGCGCGGTGGAGTGCGGAGCTAAAGTGGTGTCTGTAAACAACCACCATGCATTGGATGTCAGGATGATTTAGCGGTCGAATAATATTGATGCCAATGATTTTGCAATAGAAATACCCATTATCGTATATCGCTAAACATCCATCATACATTCTTAGGGACTTGGGGGTATAGCGGTCGAAAGGTATTTTATGTTGACAACGGCAATGACAGCGCAAATGAGATGATATTGAAATGAAAAAATAGAAAAATCAAAATTGAAATCTGGAATATGGTCTTCAGTAATATCTGCGTCCCTGCGCACATCGAATAACAGTCCTTATCAGCCGTCATCGGTTTCTGTCCCCATGGATCATGTAATTGTCCCACCCTGTACATCACTTTTGGGAACCAACGCCCACTGTTGCTGGGACGCGCGCTATGAATTTCGTGAAATTTGCGTTCTAGCGCCTCTTATCGGCCCTTATCAGCCCTTATCACTTTCTGTCCCCACCGAACATGTTCCCGTCCCACCCTGACATCACTTCTTGGAACCAACGCCCCACTGCTGCTGGGACGCGCGCTATGAATTTCATGAAATTTGCATTTCAGCGCCTTTTAGATTATCAGCCATTATCATCAAATCCCGAATATTATAATATGAATATATCATAATATATATTACCAGGTTTAGATCGGCCCGCTGACGCGGCGCATTGATGAAACTGAAATCTGAAGCTTTGAGTTTCATCGCTAGGTTATAGCTGCTTCGTTAAATGTATTACTGTCCGTTGCATAGGCTGGCTTCTCATTGATAAGCGCAGTGAAGTGCACAGCTAAAGTGATGATGTAAACAACCACCCCCAAGAACTTGTGTTTTATTTTTGGGGGGCCAAAAAATTCGAGTAATCGAGGTAATAGCGAGTGATATCTCAAAACGGAATGGCCAGTATTCCATGTATTTATTCGAGCATCCCATTCATCCTCAAGAACTCAGAAGGTGTAGCGGTCGAAAGGTGTTTGAGTTTACAATTACAACGCTGATGAAATGACACTGAAATGAAAGGCATTATCTACAATCTGCTCTCTATTTTCTATTTCAAGGGCTCTCTACGTTCGTACGCATATCGATGTACTATCAGTCCTCATCAGTCGTTATCACGTTTTGACCCCCACCAAAATATGTTTTCCGTCCCACCCCCTATATCATGTCTCCAAAATCAGCTCCTGACGACTGCTGCGAAGCGCACTATGAATTTCGTGAAATTTGTGTTTCAGCGCCTCTTATCTACTCTTATCAGTCGTTATCACTTGGTGACCCCACCAAATATGTTCCCGTCCCACCCCCTATATCATATCAAAAAATCAGCTCCTAACGACTGCTGCGACGCGTGCTATGAATTTCGTGACACACGCACACACACACACACAAACAGACAGACATAGCGCTTTATATATAGTAGGGATATTAGATATAATAACCACCCAGTGCTCGTCCCTGTCCTATACTATTTCAATGTGCAGCGTCCATGGACTTGTCCAGCGACGAGCAAGCTTAGATTTCGTGAGAAAAGACGCGACAAATATGTATACTCGAAATATCGATTAGTGCAGTTAGGTGTGCCACCTGGAGTGACGTGCATCGATCAGATGGCTAGTGGATAAGTTTTGCAACATACATCGCTGCATATCAGCAAAGTATGCTGGCAATCCACGCAACTTCTATCAAGTGCACGTCACTTCCGGTGCCACATCTACCCCAACTTTCGGATATCGACTGTACACACGTCCAAACACAGGTATACTTAGCGAACAGTTATAATACCAGTTGGCGCAGCACGCGTTGCGCGCGCAACACAGTTCTGCGGCGATATGGGATGGTGCGGCGCGGCGTAAATTCTCAATTTGGCCCGACAAACTACGAATATTTGACTTCTGAGCTAGGTTCTATCCGCTCCATAATTAATAGCTCTTAAACCTCTCCTTCTTCGCAACTATTATCCGCTTTTTCCGGTCTCCGGACTGCCTCTAGACCGATCTATAAATCTCGTCATGAGCTCAGCGGTTCCGGGGCTGCTCACCCATCTTTTCTTCCGTTGCTATGCTGTCCGTTTTTCTCCGGTCTTTGAACTGACCCTGAGCAATCTATATGCTTGGCGGTCAATGCGGCCACTTTAATGCATCCAACCAAAATAAAAATCGACTTTTCTCCCTTTGCCGGTCTCCATCTACTTTATTCCCAGTTTTTAGAGCTTCGCGGAACCACTTTATAGGTTTGCCAACAAAGCCAGCCCACTTAGGTCATATCCCGCTCACCAATGAAGGTTGATCTCTTCCTTCACTGGCTTCCATCCTCCTTTTTTCGATTTCCGGGACTATCTTGAACGAATCTAGTTTGAAGCGAGTCCGTCACTGTTCAGTCATGGTCGCTACCTAAGGCTGTACTACACTCTCGTGTCTACCTCTTTCATCTATTTTCCCGAAGGTTCCGCGGACTTCTTGAACCAAGCTATGTATTGGGTTGTCCCATAAGTCCTGTCTGAATTTCGGCACTTTTGATTTTTAAATTTTTGTTTATTTAAAAGAACAGTCAATCAGCAATATAATCACCATCATGATCAATGACATGCATCCATTTATTGGGCAGTGACTGGATTCCCTTCTCCCAGAAAGAGCGCGGCTGACGGTCGAAGAAATTGGAGAGCTCGCTTTTGAGGTGACCGTGATCCTTGAATTTTTTGTCGCGTAGGTAATGCTTCAGGGCGCGGAAGAGGTGATAGTCTGATGGGGCAAGGTCAGGGCTATAGGGTGGATGTGGTACCGTAGTCCAGCCTAGCTCTTCCAGAATGTGGCGAGTCGACTTTGCGGTGTGAGGTCGGGCGTTGTCATGGAGAAGGCAGACATTGAGGCGTTTCGGACGCTTTTCTCGCACCGCTGCTGCCAGCTTCCGGAGTTGTTCTACGTAGACTTCGGCAGTGACTGTCTCATCGTAGTCGAGCACTTCCCAAAACAGCATGCCCTGCCAATCCCAGAAAACGGATAGCATGATCTTGCGAGCATGCAATTCGGGTTTCGGTTGAGGTGGTGGCTCTTGGCCGCGAGGCAGCCAGTAGGCGTTCCGCGTATTGTTCTCATAATGGACCCAGGACTCATCTCCAGTGATGATTGACTTGAGAAAGTCCTGCCTGTTCGGCCTCAGCAGAAGACTTTCGCAGATGCTCACACGTGCTGCTCTGTCGTGGTCGGTCAGTGCATGTGGCACCCAACGTGACCTCACTTTGCGGTAGCCCATTCCATGCAGGTGGCGAACGATGGTGCTACGGCCGCACCTAAGTGTCTGCTCCAAATCCCTGGTGGTAGATGTCGGGTGAAGTTCCAACTCACGGCGCAGGACCTCTTCATCCAAAGTGACTGAACGACAAAGCGAGGTTCATCTTCACAGCTCGTATCCATAGCCGAATGGATTGACACCGAGACTCACCGTCCGATCGGTAGTAGTTCCTGGACCAAATGCAGCGTTGATCTTTTCCGCTGTCGTCTTTGCACTAGTCCCCAGTTTATGCTCGTAAAGCATAATCGAGCGTAACTGACGCTGATCCATTTTGACACTTAGCTAATTGCTCAGTAGCGCAAGAACCCTTCTGTACCCTACAAGTTGATGTGTGCGAAACACTTAGCTGCACTATTTCGCAATGAAGTATGCCCCTACATGGAAAGATTTAGATCGGAACAATATTCGACAGGACTTATGGGCAACCATACTTCGATAGAATACTCGCGCCCTACTTTAGTCAGTGCACCGTCCACTTACAGCGGCGATGCCTTGCGTCCTATGACCTCTATCCACTTTTTGGGGTTCAGTTTTCGGACTTCTTAGAACCGAGTTGTAGGTCTGGCAGAGGGAGTTACGAAGTTCTGGCAAACTCCGCCCACTTTGATGCAAACTTCCCTGCCAAAGGCAATCGACCTCCTTCAATTGACCGACCTCTATTCGCTTTTACCCGGTTTCCGTGACCCTTGAGCCACTTATAGTTCGTGGATAAGTCTCCGATATTTCGGTCATGTCCCGCCCACCGATGACAGGTGGTCTTCACTCTCCACTCACCTCTATTCCACCTTTTTCCGGCTCATCTAGACTTCCCCGGCCCGAATTATGTGGACTTGTAGAAAACGCTGTACTCTTCAGCGCACGCCCCGCCCACTATAGGCGGGCCCTCCGTCCACGTCATGTATGCTGGGAACACCTTAGACATTGCTCCCCCACACCAATTTGTTTTTCTGCTCTGTAGGCCTTTTCCCAACCAAGTTATCAATCCCTTTGTTAAGCACTGCTTTTTTGGAGAACGCCCCGCCCATCGAAGGTGGCTCTCTCTGATTCGATCAGACTTACCAATACACACCTTACCCTAATTTTCTTTCCCTGTTCGGGCTTCTAGAGAAGGAAATTTCGGTCTCAGTACATTTACGTTTTGAGCGAGGGCTTCCGCGTCAGGCTGATGTGTGTTTTTAATTCTCGGACGCTGGCACTCACCACACTTGTCCGCGTCTTCTCAGGTGAATCAGGAGCTAAGGATTCGTGACAGACATTACAGGACGACAGCGAACAGACAGAGAACAGACGAGCGCTTGGATTGTAAGTAGATATTAGTAGTAGGATACACTCGTAGAATTCCGGTGGGAACAGTACTGGCGGCCATGGCAAAGTAGTTTCATCTGGGTGTGCTAAGCCTAACTAATATTACACATACCGAACCATTGAGGGTCTGGTTAATCAACGTTGAATATGTTTTGATAGAAGCGAACTGCCAATTTGAAGTATATAGCAGGATAATACGCATGTGTTTATTTGTCCGCAAATATGCTGCATTTTTGAGATGCTGCTGCAGATTGTCGGTTGAATTTTTTAGTGATAGTAGAGCAGCAATTGGAAGAAGTAGTGGATGGATAAGTGCTAGTTGCCTATTTGATATTTGGGTACATCTCTCAACTTGAGCGACTAAACGTCAAAATACGGCTTAACGACAATGACGTGATTGTTCCTTAGCAGATGCGGTGATCAGCCGTTCTGTCCCACCACCTCCCCATCTCATGTTTGAGTGCTGTTGGGACACACGTGATGAACTCCGGCACGCTTGCATTCTAGCTCTCCTTATTAGCCCTTATCTTATGAATTCCGGTCTCCCGTCAACATGTTCTCGTCTCACCCCCTATATCACATGTTGGGACCAACGCCTCGCTGCCACTGGGACGCACGCCATGACTTTCATGACTCGTCCCTTCTCAGGCAACTTATTAGCCTTATCAAATCTTATTACTGTCCTTTCACCCGCCAAAAATATCCACATCCCACCTCCGACATCACAGTTAAAAACCAACCTTTGATGACTGCTGCGACGCCCGCTATGAATTTTGTGACAGACAGACGTACGTAAATACACAGACATACAAACTTTATATATAGTATGGATGAATATATAATCGGCTAAGCGGTTGTGTGTGTGTGTGTGTGTGTCTGTGTGTGTGTGTGTATGTGTTTGTCTGTCTGACCGGAAATTCATAGCTCGGGCACCAGTGGTCGTCAGGAGTTGGTTTCAAGATATGATATAGGGGGTGGGACGGGAACATATTTGGTGGGGTAAAGAAAGTGATCACAACTGATAAGGGCTGATAAAAGGCGCTAGAACGCAAGTGTCGCGAAAATTCATAGCTCGGGCACCAGTGGTCGTCAGGAGTTGGTTTCAAGATATGATATAGGGGGTGGGACGGGAACATATTTGGTGGGGTAAAGAAAGTGATAAACTGATAAGGGCTGATAAAAGGCGCTAGAACGCAAGTGTCGCGAAATTCATAGCTCGGGCACCAGTGGTCGTCAGGAGTTGGTTTCAAGATATGATATAGGGGGTGGGACGGGAACATATTTGGTGGGGGTAAGAAAGTGATCACAACTGATAAGGGCTGATAAAAGGCGCTAGAACGCAAGTGTCGCGAAATTCATAGCTCGGGCACCAGTGGTCGTCAGGAGTTGGTTTCAAGATATGATATAGGGGGTGGGACGGGAACATATTTGGTGGGGGTCAGAAAGTGATAACAACTGATAAGGGCTGATAAAAGGCGCTAGAACGCAAGTGTCGCGAAATTCATAGCTCGGGCACCAGTGGTCGTCAGGAGTTGGTTTCAAGATATGATATAGGGGGTGGGACGGGAACATATTTGGTGGGGTAAAGAAAGTGATCACAACTGATAAGGGCTGATAAAAGGCGCTAGAACGCAAGTGTCGCGAAATTCATAGCTCGGGCACCAGTGGTCGTCAGGAGTTGGTTTCAAGATATGATATAGGGGGTGGGACGGGAACATATTTGGTGGGGGTCACAAAGTGATAACGACTGATAAGGGCTGATAAAAGGCGCTAGAACGCAAGTGTCGCGAAATTCATAGCTCGGGCACCAGTGGTCGTCAGGAGTTGGTTTCAAGATATGATATAGGGGGTGGGACGGGAACATATTTGGTGGGGTAAAGAAAGTGATCACAACTGATAAGGGCTGATAAAAGGCGCTAGAACGCAAGTGTCGCGAAATTCATAGCTCGGGCACCAGTGGTCGTCAGGAGTTGGTTTCAAGATATGATATAGGGGGTGGGACGGGAACATATTTGGTGGGGTACAGAAAGTGATCACAACTGATAAGGGCTGATAAAAGGCGCTAGAACGCAAGTGTCGCGAAATTCATAGCTCGGGCACCAGTGGTCGTCAGGAGTTGGTTTCAAGATATGATATAGGGGGTGGGACGGGAACATATTTGGTGGGGTAAAGAAAGTGATCACAACTGATAAGGGCTGATAAAAGGCGCTAGAACGCAAGTGTCGCGAAATTCATAGCTCGGGCACCAGTGGTCGTCAGGAGTTGGTTTCAAGATATGATATAGGGGGTGGGACGGGAACATATTTGGTGGGGGTCAGAAAGTGATAACAACTGATAAGGGCTGATAAAAGGCGCTAGAACGCAAGTGTCGCGAAATTCATAGCTCGGGCACCAGTGGTCGTCAGGAGTTGGTTTCAAGATATGATATAGGGGGTGGGACGGGAACATATTTGGTGGGGGTCACAAAGTGATAACGACTGATATGAGCAGATAAGAGGCGCTGAAACACAAATTTCACGAAATTCATAGTGCGCTTCGCAGCAGTCGTCAGGAGCTGATTTTGGGACATGATATAGGGGGTGGGACGGTAACATATTTTGGGGGTCAAAAAGTGATAACGACAGATGAGGACTGATAATTACGATATGCGTACGAACGTAGAGATTACTCGAAACCAGATTGCAGATAATGCATTTCATTTCAATATCATTTCATTAGCGTTATAATTGTAAACTCAAACACCTTTCGACCGCTACACCTTCTAGAGTTCTTGAGGATGAATGGGATGCTCGAATAAATATGATAATGAATACTGGCATTCCGTTTTGAGATATATTCGACCGCTAAATTACCTCGATACTCGATGCATGGTGGTTGTTTACATACATCACTTTAGCTGTGCACTTCACTGCGCTTATCAAACAGTGAGATACAGCCAAGATGGGCAACGGACAGTAAATGCATTTAACGAAGCAGCTATAGTTAAGCGGTGAAACCCAAAGCTTCACCGATTGTCAGTTTTGTCAGAGGCTTCCGTGTCATGCGCGCGGTAGCGGGCGGAGCTAAACTGGTTATATGATTAATAAGCATTACGTACGTATTACCAGCTAGAAGTGCCGTGCGCTATTAGTGCGCAATCACAGGTAGTGTTCATCAACTTGGATGATAAGGATTCAGAAGACATTGGATACATGGGCTGGAATGTATAGGCGATGCGCCACATCCTATATATATAATCGGCTAAGCGGTTGTGTGTGTGTGTGTCTGTGTGTGTATGTGTTTGTCTGTCTGACCGGAAATTCATAGCTCGGGCACCAGTGGTCGTCAGGAGTTGGTTTCAAGATATGATATAGGGGGTGGGACGGGAACATATTTGGTGGGGGTCACAAAGTGATAACGACTGATATGAGCAATTGAGAGGCGCTGAAACACAATTTTCACAAAATTCATAGTGCGCTTCGCAGCAGTCGTCAGGAACTGATTTTGGGACATGATATGGGGGTTGGACGGTAACATATTTTGTGGGGGTCAAAAAGTGATAACGACAGATGAGGACTGATAATTACGATATGCGTACGAACGTAGAGATTACTCGAAACCAGATTGCAGATAATGCATTTCATTTCAATATCATTTCATTAGCGTTATAATTGTAAATTCAAACACCTTTCAACCGCTACACCTTCTAGAGTTCTTGAGGATGAATGGGATGCTCTAATAAATTTGATAGTGAATACTGGGCATTCCGTCTTGAGATTACCAAAAATTATTCGACCGCTAAATTTCCTCGATTCTCGATGCATGGTGGTTGTTTACATACATCACTTTAGCTGTGCGCTTATCAAACAGTGAGATACAGCCAAGATGGGCAACGGACAGTAATGCATTTAACGAAGCAGCTATAGTTAAGCGGTGAAACCCAAAGCTTCACCGATTGTCAGTTTTGTCAGAGGCTTCCGTGTCATGCGCGCGGTAGCGGGCGGAGCTAAACTGGTATACTCGATATCGGTGAGTTGGGGTGGGCGTGTCACCGGAAGTGACGTGCACTTGATAGAAACTATGTGGATAAGCTGCTTCCAACATACATCGCTGGATATCAGCAAAGCATGCTGGCAACAGCTTATCCACGCAACTTCTATCAAGTGCACGTCACTTCCGGTGACACACCTACCCCAACTTTCGGATATCGACTGTACCTAATAGTGGGCTGCTTTGAATAATGCGTCTAACGACGTTCTACAGGTTAGCATTTCAGATGAACTCAATGCGTCTGCGCGCTTAGCGTGCGAAAGTGAAGTGGTACTTATCATAACTGCGCAAATATTCATCATTAGTCTTGAATGCAGTTAGTGAAATGTAGTTGAGCGGTTGAATAGGTTCAGCTGCTATCAGCAGCGGTATGAGATGAAATGCCCCAACTACTCATCAAACGGTGCTTATCTTTCAGAAAATCCCCTCTTGGTTGAAGTTTGGCTATACTTTAGTACTGTTCTGTTTTTGAGTATCATGCTTAAAAATTTGGTAATAAATATTTTAGAGTCCCACGTTGTTGATATACTAGGTCGGAGGAGTCTTTGTTCATTCTCCAAATCTTTCGACTTTACTTGTCCTCCGTAGCACAGTAAATAGTCAACAAATATATGCGCTCCTATTATCGCCAGTATGTTCCCTTTCAGCAGATAACATGCGGATGTGGTTTGATTGGAGATACCGAGCTTTTAAGGCGAAGAGCTCGATTATTTTCTTCCAAGGTATGTCCGGATCAAAGGAATCCGGTTGTTTCGACAGCAGTAAGTGCTGGTAGTTTGTTGGCGCCAGGTCCGATGAACACAACAACATATGTAGCCAGGTCGTCCCATAAGGGGACCCGAGTTTTTTTTACTGGACCACCCTCTTAATTCATGGACGAGATGAAGGCAAACTTTTCCATGGTTTTCTTTAGCACAGAGTCCATACGTTCGCCTCTACTAATGTTCAGCAATAGCAGTGAAGTTCGTGTGCGAGAGCTCTCAGTGAATCACAACGTTTGCAACTTTACCAGCTCTGAAATTTTTCTCCCACGTCGAAGCTTTGGACTCGGCATCAGACTCCTTCCTTGTACGCGTTCAATCTAGTGGTGCTTCCGCATGTGGTTTATAAGAGGACCCATCTTCTTGCTGCAACTAACAATGTTGCCGGTCAAGCTAAGGGCAAGCGCTAAATCAAAATTTTAATGCAAATGTTTTCCTTCTTCTAACGATAAGATTGGTGGTCAGCATGATCACGGAATTTCCATTCGCCTTACTTTCACTTCTTTCTGAAGCGATATTGTGGAGATGCCGCTGGGCTGTGATAACACCAGAGCAGCTCTAAATGACTTCAGATACACCTTTCACTCACGATCAGTGTGACCAAGCTTGTCATTTCAGGTGACGAAGCTGATACTTCTAGACCAAGAAATTAAAGGAAGGAAGACCCAAGAAATTCGTTCTTGGCACGGTTCCTACTAGTTAGCCTGACGTCGGGGCTTTCCTTAATGGGCACGTTGGAGCTGCAAAGATTGGTGCTACTGTCATGATGGATTTGGCTGTGGGCCATGGGAAGCCAATGGGAAAGTGAATTCTCGAATGTGAAAATTTTACATCCTCACAGTCGTGGCACAAACTATTGCAAACGTCTCATTACTTTCCACAGTGGCAATACCAGAACGCAGATTTACATTGTCTTCAGCAGGCAGCGTGATTGAGGCCTGGTGACGGACACGATGACGGTTCTGTGCGAGAAATTCGCCACGCGACATCGACTTCTGATTTGCGCTCCGAAGATCGCCCTCCGAAGCTAAAGAGTGTCAGACGGGTGAGCTGGAAGGATCAGGGTGGCGACTGAAGGAGATGGAAGGTGCAATTATCGAAAGTGACGACTTTCGACGAAACTGCAGAAATGGTAGTCCGTCTTGCTCGCTCCCAACTTGCACTGAATTCTGGAGCCACTATCGCAAGATGAGGGCGCACCC